>JASVEL010002186.1:0-112869 GCA_032618575.1 Nicotiana noctiflora
TCCAATAGCTGTGCGAGGCGACATCTGTGGGATATACGAGGTAGCTGCAGACCGCAGGACCCGATATTCCTTCCTACTGTCTTTTGATTTTGTATTGACATTTCTTTCCGCACTTGGTATCTTGTAAACCTTTATACACTCATGTTCAGTAGAGGCTCATGACTCTTGACCCTTGGTCTATGGGAGTTGATGTATTATGGGACTTGGTTTCCCGTTTTCGTTATTGGCATCGCTATTGCTTCGTGATTTAATATGCTTATATGGGCTAAAGAGAGCTTCTAGCTCCATTATTGTTATCGATTGGTCAGGCTGGCTTAGCAATGTGCTGGGCGCCATCACGACCAGATTTGGGGTTACCTTACAATTACATATCTTATGCTTTTATAACAGTATTAGAGTATATCGGGTGAGTTGGGAGTGATTTGGATTAGAAATGAAGCAAATGGTATGATTTAAGGAAGCTTGAATATGGGAATTCAACCTAGAGTTGACTATTGAGTTAGAGTGCTCGAAACCGGATTCTGATGATTCAACTAGTTTCGGGTGATCATTTATGACTTAGGAGAGCAATCGGAATTGAATTCGGAGGTCCGGTGTAGTTTTAGGCTTGAATTGGCGAAGGTTGAGTTTTGGCGAAAACCGGATGGTAGGTGATATTTTGATCCGGGGGTCGGAATGGAATTCCGACAATTTCTGTAGCTTAGTTATGTGATTTTGGATATGTCTGCAAATTTTCAGGTCATTCGGACATCGTTTGATCGGGTTTTGGATTGAATGTTTGTTTTGAAAGTTTTGAAGAAACTTAGGCTTGAATTCGTGAGTAAATGGTGATTTTGATGTTTAGTATGGTGTTTTTATGATTGGAACAAGTCCGTATCATATTTTGGAGTACGTTGGTGGTTTTCGTTGGGGTCCCGGGGGCCTCGGGATGATTTCGGACCATCAACCCGACATTTGGACTTGGCAAAAATCTGCAGAAAAACTGTAGGTTCTGTCCAGGCATTTAAGCCTTCGCGTTCGCGTGGCATGGGCCGCATTCACGAAGGTCAGGCGAATCAATGCATCGCGTTCATGGTCGGGGTGTCGCGTTCGCGTAGGCCAGGGGGTGTTGTGCATCGCGATCGCGTTCCAGGGGTCGCGTTCGCGTAGGTTCGTGGGAGTGTGCTTCGCGTTCGCGGGAGGGGTATCGCGAACGCGTAGAAGGAATTTGGGCGGCTGAGAGTTTGAGCATCGCGAACGCGTGGTTGGCGTCGCGTTCGCGAATGGTAGCTGGAAGTTGAGCATCGCGAACGCGTGGGAGGCGTCGCGTTCGCGAAGAGTAAGAGGGAGTTGTTCATCGCGAATGCGTGGGAGCTCAAGCGAACGCGTAGAACAAAATGTTCTGGCAGTGAATTTATATCACAGAACAGAGGGCTTACAGGTTTACACTCCCAAAACATAATTTTGAGCCCTAGAGAGAAGAAACCTCGAGGAAATCACTGAGAAATCATCGGGTATTCGTCGGAGGTAAGATTTTTCACTCAAAAACATCATTTTATGGTAGAATTAACATCAATCTTCATGAAATTGGGTTGAAATCTTAAAGAAATGTGGCTTAGATATTGAAAACGGGATTTTGAGTTTTGGGAGGCCATTTGAACTCCGATTTTGATAAATTTTATATGCACGGACTCGTGGCGAGATGAGGGTCGCGTTGGTACTAATTTCGGAATTTTCCGAGCAGTGGGCCCGGGGTCGGGTTTTACCAACTTAGTGTATTTATGCGAATTTCATGTAAATTGAAATGGGTTATGATTCTTTGACCCGTATTTGATATAATTATTGTGGTTTGACTAGATTCTACGCACGAGGGAGCTAAATTGTAACGACCCGACCGGTCGTTTTGAGCCCCGATGCGTCATTCAGCAGATTGAGGCCATGAACAACTTTATCTCAGGTATATTGACTTGTGTGTATGGTCAGAATTAAAATTTAAGAAGTTTGGAGTCAAATCTAAATGGAAATTCTCATTTTGAAAGCTTAAAGTTGAAGAAATAAACTAGGATTGGAATTTTGAGTAAATGACCTCGGAATTGGGATCTAAAAGTTCCAGCATGATCGTATGATGATTTTGAACTAGGGCGTATGTCCGTATTTGGTTTTTGATACGGCGTATATGGTGGAAGTTAGTATTTTAGAAAAAAAATTCATAAATTTGGGTTGGAAGGCATTTTAGAGTTATAGATGTCCAATGGGATTCCGAGTCTGGGAATAGATCCGTATGGTGATTTTGGAGTTGAGAAAGCGATCGGAAGTGAATTCGGATGTCCGGAGGTCATTTTGAAATAATTTGGCTAAATATAGGAATTCGAAGGTTTATGAGAAAATTCGACCGTAAGTGAAACTTTTGATATCGGGGTCAGAATGTGATTCCGAAAGTACAAGTCCGTAATGTCGAATGTGACTTGTGGGCAAACTTTGAGTCAATTCGGATCGATTTTGGTAGGAAAAGGGATAATTAATCTCTTTAAGGAAAGCTTAAGTTGGAAAAGTCAACCCAACGTTAACTTATGAGTTAGAGGGCTCGGAAGTGAATTCCGATGATTCAGTTAGTTTCGGGGGGATGATTTAAGACTTAGAAGCAAAATTGGAAGTAATTTTGGAGGTCTGGTGAAGAAGTTAGCCTATTTTGGCGAAGTTGGAATTTTGGCGGAATCCGATCGATGGGTGATATTTTGATCCGGGAGTCGGAATGGAATTCCGATAGTTGCAGTAGCTTCGTTAGGTGAGTTTGGATATGTCTGCAAATTATCAGGTTCATTCGGACATCGTTTGGTCGGGTTTTTGATCGAAAGTGTATTTTCGGAAGTTTTTGGAAACTTAGGCCTTGATTTGATGAAAATTGATGATTTTGATGTTATTTCGGCGATTTGATCACTCGAGCGAGTTCGTGTGATGTTTTAGAGTCAATGTACATATTTGGTTTGGAGCCCCGAGGGCTCGGGAGTGTTTCGGAGGTGTCTCGGAATAATTCCGGACTTAGAAAATGGGCAGAAAATGCAGAAAAATCTGCTGTGAACAGTGTCCATGAACAGTGCCCGTGAAACAGTGTCCATGAACAGTGCCCGTGAAACAGTGTCCGTGAACAGTACCGTGAACAGTAACCGTGAATAGTACCGGACACAATATATTTGAGGTCCGAAAATATATTGCCATTTTTGACGATTTGGAGCTCGGATAGGGCGATTTTTCGTGGGAGTTTTGGAGAGAACAACGGGGTAAGTGTTCTTAACTCAATTTTGGTGGTATAACTCGAATCTATTGCAAGTTTTAGTGTTTAATTTGAGAATTTTTGTTAAAAAGGGTAGCAAACCCTCTTGGATAGAAATAGTGATTTAAGGGGACAAATGAACTCCAATTTTTGTGAATTTGGCATGTACGGACTCGTGGCGAGACGAGGATTGCGGAAATATAAATTTCGAATTTTTTCGAGATGTGGGCCCGGGGCTCGGGTTTTGCCAATTTCGTGATTTTTGCTATTTTTCGAGTTCTTTCGATTGGGTTATGTTCCATTAGCCTATTTTGATATATTTGTACTGATTTTGGCTAGTTTTGACGTGCGTGGATACCGGTTCGAGGAGCTAAGGCGTCGCGGGCATGAAGCTTCTACCGGTTCGAGGTGAGTGGTAGTAGTAAATAATGTACCGAGGGTTTGAAACCCCGTACTAGCACTTCACAGTGCTATATTGAGATGAGACACGCGTTCTATGACGGGCGTGGTGACATTGTGATCGGGGAGTTGGACTTGGTCCTTCCCGGCTAATAGAATGCTGTGTTTTATGACTGTTAATGAGATTATAACTGTGCAATTGGGCTAATAGCCATGTTTGGGGCCTTGTGCCGATCTGCAGAGCATTAGGGAACCTATAGAGCTAGGTGACCCTTATATCGTGTTGGAAACATACACTCAGCCGTAGCTCTAGCTGTATAGCATAATATGAGCCCGTACTAGATGTGTACATTGAGAGAGATTATCCAGGGTGGAATTCCCTGTTCTAGCTGAGTGCGCCTGAAAGGCTAAGTCTATATTGACTGAGACAGGGTCAAGGAACCACTGTGATATATTATATTGGGCCTGAGAGGCCAAGTATATACTGATCGGGATAGGGTCGAGGACCCATTATGAGGTATTATATATATATACCTATATTGGATCGGGCTGCACGCCGCAACAGTATATATATTGGATCGGACGGCATGCCACAGTAATATACATGTAATATACACGTGGGACGGACTGCACGCCGCAGTATTATTGCGCTTGGGCTGTAGGAGCCCCTTCGGAGTCTGAGTCTGCACACATTCTCAGTGAGCGCTGTATATATTATGGGATCGGGCTGCGCGTCGCAACAGTATAAATATATATACATATATATATTGGATCGGACTGCACGCCGCAGTAATACATGTGTGGATCGGGCTGCACGCCGCAACATCATAGCGCTTGGGCCTAGGGAGCCCCTCCGAAATCTGTATACACCCCCAGTGAGCGTCGTCGACGTTAAATGGAGCGGGATGCGCGCCGCAGCGGTATATGTATTGGAGCGGGCTGCGCGCCGTAGTGGTATATGTATTGGAGCGGGCTGCGCGCTGCAGCGGTATATGTATTAGAGCGGGCTGCGCGCCGCAGCATTATACTTATTCATATTCATATATATACTTAAATATGTTATAGACCGATGTATATGTCTCCATATATTGAGATGGTTGTATACCGTAGTGGTACGAGCGAGGATGTGGTCAGTATGGGACCTAGATGAGATAGATGTGGACTGGAGATCAGAGTACTCATTATAGTGATGACTAACCTGTGGGGGTTGCCTTAGAACCGTTTAGTGATAGTAGAGGAGTTCTTATTTTCAGTTATTGTTTATTATTATTATTCATTGAGTTGAATCTACTCACCCCACTCCCCTGCACTTTTTGTGCAGATATACAGGTTCAGGAGGGCAGTTGAGCTATCGCAACTGCTTTATTATCCCCATTCTGTGGAGACTTCGAGGTAGCTGCCGACATCTACAGTACCTGACCTCTTTCTTTTTATAATTTTGTTGTCTCCATTCTGGTTAGACTTGATTGTGTAGTAGATCTCATTTGTAGAGGCTCAGACTTGTGACACCACGATTTGGTTGGGACTGTGTTCTTGTATTTCATTTCTACACTTCTTGATTTGTTATGAAAATAGGCTAATCACGCCGATTAATCAGTATTAATTATACTTGGCTGGTAATTGGATAAGATGGTCGGGCTTGCCTAGCAATGTGTTGGGCGCCATCACGACCGGGGTTTGGGGCCGTGATATAAATTCAAAGGAAAAGGCATTGCGAACGAGTCTACGACCGGCTAGAGGTGAGTAGTTTGTGTATATGGTAGCCTGAGGGTTCGAAACCCCGGCTTAGCACATTGTGACGCTAGTAGGGCGTGGCTCGCACACCGTGGCAGGTGCGGGATCGATTGTGACTTGGGATTGAGACTTGGTCCATCCCGGATATGAATAATATGTTGTTAGTGTTGGAAATACACTGTATTTGATATATTTGTGGGCTGTAAGCCTTGTTTGGGGCCTTGTGCCGACCTGTAGTGTCCTTAGAGGACAATATTTATGTGATAGCTATAATTGCTTAAATCACTGATCTTAGTCCTGGAAATTGAAATCATACTTTTGAAATGCTAAGTCACCGGCCTTTGCAAAAAATTTAATAAAGCTAAAGTATTTTTCATAAATTATGAATTGGAAATTGGAATTTAAGAAAAATGAACTGTTTTGTGACTTATTTGCTTATTGTGGACTGAGCATGGATCAGGCTGCACGCCGCAGTGGTTGATATGAGGATCGGGCTGCACGCCGCAGCAGTATTGCGCTTGGGCTGTAGGAGCCCCTCTTGAGTCTGTACACACCCCTTGTGAGCGCCGTCGACGTTAAATTGGATCGGGCTACACGCCGTAGCGGTTATGTGCATTGCATTGCATCTTTATTTGTTAAATTACTCCGTGGTAGCTGAATTGTACTGTTGATGCTAGTTCGTAGGAGATTCGGACTGAAGTGTAGCTTCATATTGTGGTATTCTGTGGATTTCTTATTTTCAGCTACTTGTATATATTTATTACTCACTGAGTACTTAGTACTCACCCCTACTCCTTGCACCTTTTGTGTGCAGACTCAGGTACTCAGGAGCAGTAGACAGGCATTTCCAGCGTTTGCAGTGTCATATCGAGTTGCTGAGGTAGCTGCCTACGTTCGCAGAACCTAGCTTCTCCTCTCCTTTCCAGTTGTTATTTTGTATTTTGTATTCAGACTTGAGTATTTCTATACAGTACTCTCTATTCCTGTTGGGTTTTATTAGAGGCTCTAGACTTGTGACTCCAGATCTTTAGGAGTGTCAGTATTTCGTTCATTATTATTATTATTGGAGTTCTTAAACTCATATATTCTTCTTGGGTTGTCCATTTGGGACCGGTATTAGATGAAATCAGTAATTGTTGGTCTGGCTGGCCTAGCTTGATTGTTGGGCGCCATCACGACCGGATTTGGGTCGTGACAAGTTGGTATCAGAGCTCTAGGTTATTAGGACTCGCGAGTCATGAGCCGGTTTAGTAGGCTTTCGCGGATCGGTACGTAGACGTCCGTATCTATCCTCAAAGAGCTACAGAAACTTTAGGAAAAACCTCATTTTCTTGAATTCATATCGTGCGATTTGTGTTATCATGAAAATTTAATTTTTCCATATACTATTCTCTCGCAGATGGCGAGAACACGAGCTAACGGACGTGGCGGACGACCACCATTGGCACCCGGAGGCCGTGGTCGTGGTAGAGGTAGGGAAGTAATACCAGCACCTGCTGACCCACTAGCTGACCAGACCCAGGGTCAGATTCCTACACCGGTGGCCCAGGTTCAGGATCAGGTTCCAGCTGCAGACGTTCCGGCAGCCCAAGTTCAGGCACCGACAATTCCCATTGTGATACCGGGTCTTCAGGAGACTTTGGCTCAGATCCTATCAGTATGCACTGGCTTGACTTAGGTAGTTGCAGCCTCTACTACAACGTCTTCTTCACAGGCAGGGGGAGGGAATCAGACCCCCGTGGCTCGCACACCCGAGCCGGTAGTACAAGGTATTCAGGCACCTAGGGCAGCTCCAGTTCAGCCAGTTGCACCCGTTACACCAGCTCCTGCTCATGTGGTTCCAGTTATGCCCGACAATGAGCAGTGCTGAGGGCGAGGACGCCCAGGGTTTTCTTGACAGATGTCAGCGCATGCTTCGCACCGCGGGTATTCTAGAGTCCAACGGTGTTTCATTCACCACTTTTCAGTTTACAGGTGTAGCATTTCAATGGTGGGAGGATTTCGAGAGGCGTAGGCTCGCTGGGGCAATGCCCCTCACTTGGCAGCAGTTCTCCACGGTATTTTTAGAGAAGTACGTGCCTCAGTCTCAGAGAGAGGAGCTGCGACGTCAGTTCGAGTGGTTGAAGCAGGGAGATATGACGGTTAATCAGTACGAGATGAGATTCACACAGTGGGCCCGTCATGCCATGTGGATGGTTCCTACAGACAAAGAGAGGATTCGGAGATTTATCGGTGGTCTTATTTATCCCATCCGCATATTGATGACCAGGGAGAGAGTTTCGGCAGTTACCTTTGAGGAGGTGGTTGATGTTGCCCATCACATTGAGACAGATCGCCGTAGAGAGCGGGAGGAGAGAGAGGCTAAGAGGCCTCGTGGTACTGGCAGTTACAGTGGTGCTCCGTCTAGGGGACAATCTCAGTATAGCAGAGGTCGTTCTTTCAGATCTCATCAGTCTGGACGTGCAGAGTCCAGTGGGGTTTCATCAGATCGTGGTCGTCAGGGCCATCAGGGTTATTAGGGTCAGCAGAGCCGTCAGCAGAGTTAGCCTGCACTGAGTGCTCTTCCAGCTCAGAGCTCTGCTCATGTTTCCTCAGCACAGGGTTCATCTGTAGCGAGGGTCCTCAACAACCCCTTCTTCCATCTTCGGGCCATTGTTTTGAGTGCGGTGATTTGGGCCATATCAGGAGAGAGTGTCCTCAGTGGCTTCGTAAGCGGTCTCAGCAGAGGGATCAGCCGTCGTCTTCTACTCATGTTTCTTCGGCGCCAGCACAGTCGGCTAGGACTGGTGGCCAGGTATCCAGAGGTCGCCCTAGGGGTGAGGATCGTACTGGTGGAGGCCAGGCTCGTTTCTATGCTCTTCCGGATAGGAAGGATGCTAGTGCTTCAGATGCGGTCATTTCAGGTATTATCTCAGTCTGCCACAAGGATGCTTCTATCTTATTTGATCCCGGATCCACCTATTCTTATGTCTCTACTTATTTTGCACATCATTTGGGTATGACCCGTGGTATTCTTGCTTTGCCCGTACATGTGTCTACCCCAGTGGGGGATACTGTTGTTGTGGATCAGGTATATCGATCCTGTATTATTACTATTGGGGGTCTGGAGACCCGAGTTGATCTATTACTACTGGGCATGGTAGCTTTCGATGTAATCCTAGGCATGGATTGGCTATCGCCTTACCATGTGATTCTGGACTGTCATGCCAAGACAGTCACACTAGCTATTCCAGGTAATCCGAGGATCGAGTGGCGTGGCCTGACTGATTATGTGTCCGACAGGGTGATTTCTTATATAAAGGCCCAACGAATGATTGGCAATGGTTGTTTATCTTATTTGGCCTTCATTAGAAATGTTGAGGCTGAGACACCCAGTCTTGATTCGGTCCCCATTGTGAGGGAGTTTCCGGATGTATTTCCAGCAGACCCACCAGGCATGCCGCCTGACAGAGATATTGATTTTGGTGTTGACTTGGTGCCGGGCACTCAGCCCATTTCTATTCGTCCCTATCGCATGGCACCAGCGGAGTTGAAAGAATTGAAGAACAACTTCAGGAACTCTTAGATAAGGGTTTCATTCGTCCGAGTGTGTCACCCTGGGGTGCACCTGTGTTGTTCGTGAAGAAGAAAGATGGCACAATGAGAATGTGCATTGATTACAGGCAGCTGAACAAGGTAACAGTAAAGAATAAGTACTCATTGCCTCGTATTGAAGACCTATTTGATCAGCTTCAAGGAGCTAGTGTATTTTCTAAGATTGATCTTCGATCGGGCTGTCATCAGTTGAAGATCAGGGACTCGGATATTATGAAGACAGCGTTCAGGACGCGATATGGGCACTACGAGTTCCTGGTGATGTCATTCGGGCTGACCAATGCCCCAGCTGCATTTATGCACTTGATCAATAGTGTATTTCGGCCGTACCTTGATTCTTTTGTGATTGTGTTTATTGATAATATTCTGGTCTATTCACGCAGCCAGGAGCAGCATGCACATCATTTGAGGGTGGTATTGCAGAGGTTGAGAGAAGAGAAGCTCTATGCAAAATTCACTAAGTGTGAGTTCTGGCTTGATACTGTGGGTTTTCTGGGACATGTAGTGTCTAGTGATGGTATTCGGGTTGATCCACAGAAGGTCGAGGCAGTGCAGAATTGGCCCAGACCTTCCTCAGCTACAGAGATTCGGAGTTTTCTCGGCTTGGCAGGCTATTATCGCTGGTTTGTTCAGGGTTTCTCATCTATTGCTTCACCGTTGACTAAGTTGACACAGAAGAATGCTCCATTTGTGTGGTCCGATGAATGTGAGGAGAGCTTCTAGAAGCTCAAGGAGGCTTTGACCACAGCTCCAGTACTTGTGTTACCATCAGCTTCAGGGTCATATACGGTGTATTGTGATGCTTCTAGAGTTGGACTCGGTTGTGTGTTGATGCATGAGGGTAGAGTTATTGCATATGCTTCTCGTCAGCTAAAGCCCCACGAGAAGAACTACCCTGTTCATGATTTGGAGTTAGCTGCCATTGTTCATGCCTTGAAGATTTGGAGGCATTACCTATATGGTGTATCTTGTGATGTATATACAGACCACCGCAGCCTTCAGCATTTGTTTAAGCAGAAAGATCTAAATTTGAGGCAGCAGAGATGGCTTGAGTTGCTTAAAGACTATGATATTACTATCTTGTACCATCCCGGGAAAGCCAATGTAGTGGCTGATGCATTGAGCCGGAAGGCTATTAGTATGGGCAGTTTGGTGTATATTCCAGTTGGGGAGAGACCCCTAGCAGTTGATGTTCAGGCGTTAGCTAATCAGATGGTGAGGCTGGATATTTCTGAGCCCAGTCGGGTGATGGCTTGATTAGTAGCTCGTTCTTCTTTATATGATCGTATTCGAGAGCGCCAGTATGATGATCCACACTTACTTGTCCTTAAGGACAGAGTTCAGCATGATGATGCCAGAGATGTCACTATTGATAGTGATGGTGTATTGCGGATGCAGGGCCGGATATGCGTGCCCAATGTTGATGGCCTTCGTGAATTGATATTGGAGGAGGCTTATAGCTCGCGGTATTCTATCCATCCAGGAGCCGCGAAGATGTATCACGATTTGAAGCAGCATTACTGGTGGAGAAAGATGAAGAAAGATATTGTGAACCATGTGGCTCGGTGTCTAAACTGTCAGCAGGTCAAGTATGAGCATCAGAGACCTGGTGGTGTATTCCAGCGTATTGATATTCCTGAGTAGAAGTGGGAAAGGATTACTATGGACTTTGTTAGTGGACTCCCTCGGACAACGAGGAAGTTTGATTCAGTCTGGGTGGTGGTGGATAGGTTGACCAAGTCAGCTCACTTCATCCCAGTGTGTACTACTTATTCCTCAGAGCGGTTGGCATAGTTATTCATCCGTGAGATAGTGAGATTGCATGGAGTTCCCATTTCTATTATATCAGATAGAGGTACCCAGTTCACTTCTCAGTTCCGGAGGACATTTCAGCGAGAGTTGGGTTCACAGGTAGAGCTGAGCACAACATTTCATCCACAGACGGATGGGCAGTCTGAGCGTACTATTCAGATATTAGAGGATATGTTGCGTGCTTGTGTCATTGATTTTGGTGGTTCGTGGGCTGATTATTTACCTCTTGCGGAGTTTGGTTATAATAATAGCTATCAGTCCAGCATTCAGATGGCACCGTATGAAGCTTTATATGGGAGGCGGTGTAGGTCTCCAGTCGGTTGGTTTGAGCCCGGCGAGGCTAGGTTGTTAGGGACGGAGTTGGTCCAAGATGCCTTAGACAAGGTAAAGGTGATTCAGGAAAGACTTCGCACAGCTCAGTCGCGTTAGAAGAGTTATGCAGACCGGAAGGTCCGAGATGTGTCTTATTGAGTAGGTGAGAAGGTGTTGCTGAAGGTTTCGCCTATGAAGGGTGTTATGAGGTTTGGAAAGAAAGGAAAGTTGAGCCCAAGGTTTATTGGACCTTTTGAGGTGCTTAGGAAAGTTGGGGAGGTGGCCTATATGCTTTCTTTGCCCCCAGTTTGTCGGGAGTTCACCCGGTGTTCCATGTATCCATGCTCCGGAAGTATGTCGGAGACCCGTCTCATGTGTTGGACTTCAGCACGATACAGCTAGATGAAGATTTGACTTATGATGTGGAACCAGTAGCCATTTTGGGTCGACAGGTTCGTAAGCTGAGATCCAAGGACATAGCTTCAGTGAAAGTGCAGTGGAGAGGTCGTCCCGTGGAGGAAGCAACTTGGGAGACCGAGCAGGAAATGCGGAGCAGATATCCACACTTGTTTGATGCTCCAGGTATGTTTCTTAACCCGCTCGCGGACGAGCGTTTGTTTAAGTTGGGGAGAATGTAACGACCCGGCCCGTCGTTATGGGAATTACCACCCCGTTACCTTGCAATTACATATCTTATGCTTTTATAACAGTATTAGAGTATATCGGGTGAGTTGGGAGTGATTTGGATTAGAAAATAAGCAAATGGTATGATTTAAGGAAGCTTGAATATGGGAAGTCAACCTAGAGTTGACTATTGAGTTAGAGTGCTCGGAACCGGATTCTGATGATTCGACTAGTTTCGGGGGATCATTTATGACTTAGGAGAGCAATCGAAATTGAATTCGGAGGTCCGGTGTAGTTTTAGGCTTGAATTGGCGAAGGTTGAGTTTTGGCGAAAATCGGATGGTAGCTGATATTTTGATCCGGGGGTCGGAATGGAATTCTGACAATTTCTGTAGCTTAGTTATGTGATTTTGGATATGTCCGCAAATTTTTAGGTCATTCGGACATCGTTTGATCGGGTTTTGGATTGAATGTTAGTTTTGAAAGTTTTGAAGAAACTTAGGCTTGAATTCGTGAGTAAATGGTGATTTTGATGTTTAGTATGGTGTTTTTATGATTGTAACAAGTCCGTATCATGTTTTGGAGTACGTTGGTGGTTTTCGTTGGGGTCCCGGGGGCCTCGGGATGATTTCGGACCATCAACCGGGCATTTGGACTTGGCAAAAATCTGCAGAAAAACTGCAGGTTCTGTCCAGGCATTTAAGCCTTTGCGTTCGCGTGGCATGGGCCGCGTTCGCGAAGGTCAGGCGAATCAATGCATCGCGTTCGTGGTCGGGGTGTCGCGTTCGCGTAGGCCAGGGGGTGTTGTGCATCGCGATCGCGTTCTTGGGGTCGCATTCGCGTAGGTTCGTAGGAGTGTGCTTCGCGTTCGCGGGAGGGGTATCGCGAACGCGTAGAAGGAATTTGGGCGGCTGGGAGGTTGAGCATCGCGAACGCGTGGTTGGCGTCGCGTTCACGAAGGGTAGCTGGAAGTTGAGCATCGCGAACGTGTGGGAGGCGTCGCGTTCGCGAAGAGTAAGAGGGAGTTGTTCATCGCGAACGCGTGGGAGCTCACGCGAACGCGTAGAACAAAATGTTCTGGCAGTGAATTTATATCACAAAACAGAGGGCTTACGGGTTTACACCCCCAAAACATAATTTTGAGCCCTAGAAAGAAGAAAACTCGAGGAAATCACTGAGAAATCATCGGGTATTCATCGGAGGTAAGATTCTTGACTCAAAAACATCATTTTATGGTAGAATTAACATCAATCTTCATGAAATTGGGTTGAAATCTTAAAGAAATGTGGCCTAAATATGAAAAACGGGATTTTGAGTTTTGGGAGGCCATTTGAACTCCGATTTTGATAAATTTTATATGCACGGACTCATGGCGAGATGAGGGTCGCGTTAGTACTAATTTCGGAATTTTCCGAGCAGTGGGCCCGGGGTCGGGTTTTACCAACTTAGTGTATTTATGCGAATTTCATGTAAATTGAAATGGGTTATGATTCTTTGACCCGTATTTGATATAATTATTGTGGTTTGACTAGATTCTACGCACGAGGGAGCTAAATTCAAAGGAAAAGGCATCGCGAACGAGTCTACGACCGGCTAGATGTGAGTAGTTTGGGTATATGGTAGCCTGAGGGTTCGAAACCCCGGCTTAGCACATTGTGACGCTAGTAGGGCGTGGCTCGCACACCGTGGCAGGTGCGGGACTGATTATGACTAGGGATTGAGACTTGGTCCATCCCGGATGTGAATAATATGTTGTTAGTGTTGGAAATACACTGTATTTGATATATTTGTGGGCTGTAAGCCTTGTTTGGGGCCTTGTGCCGATCTGTAGCGTCCTTAGAGGACAATATTTATGTGATAGCTATAATTGCTTAAATCACCGATCTCAGTCCTGGAAATTGAAATCACACTTTTGAAATGCTAAGTCACCGGCCTTTGCAAAAAATTTAATAAAGCTAAAGTATTTTTCATAAATTATGAATTGGAAATTGGAATTTAAGAAAAATGAACTGTTTTGTGACTTATTTGCTTATTGTGGACTGAGCATGGATCGGGCTACACGCCGCAGTGGTTGATATGAGGATCGGGCTGCACGCCGCAGCAGTATTGCGCTTGGGCTGTAGGAGCCCCTCCGGAGTCTGTACACACCCCCGGTGAGCGCCGTCGACGTTAAATTGGATCGGGCTACACGCCGTAGCGGTTATGTGCATTGCATTGCATCTTTATTTGTTAAACTACTCTGTGGTAGCTGAATTGTACTGTTGATGCTAGTTCGTAGGAGATTCGGACTGAGGTGTAGCTTCATATTGTGGTATTCTGTGGATTTCTTATTTTCAGCTACTTGTATATATTTATTACTCACTGAGTACTTAGTACTCACCCCTACTCCCTGCACCTTTTGCGTGCAGACTCGGGTACTCAGGAGTAGTAGACAGGCATTTCCAGCGTTTGCAGTGTCATATCGAGTTGCTGAGGTAGTCGCCTACGTTCGCATAACCTATCTTCTCCTCTCCTTTCCAGTTGTTATTTTGTATTTTGTATTCAGACTTGAGTATTTCTATACAGCACTCTCTATTCCTGTTGGGTTTTGCTAGAGGCTCTAGACTTGTGACTCCAGATCTTTGGGAGTGTCGGTATTTCGTTCATTATTATTATTATTGGAGTTCTTAAACTCATATATTCTTCTTGGGTTGTCCATTTGGGACTGGTATTAGATGAAATCAGTAATTGTTGGTCTGGCTGGCCTAGCTTGATTGTTGGGCGCCACCACGACCGGATTTGGGTCGTGACAGCGCCTAACTATCACAACATTTGACACTTTGAAGTATCAACCTAAAGAATCTGAATTTGGTATTTAAAGATTTAATTATCTATATTTGTGGAAATACAATCCATTTATTATACCTTCTCAAAAATCTTTTTAGTATTATGACACAATGATTTTCATAATATATTAACTTTTTTTTTTGTCTAATGCAAGATGTCCTTGCTATTGTGGTTAATGTATGCCCTTCAACATATGCTACAAATGGAAGAAGAATTCAAGAATTTATCATTATGGATAAGCAGTAAGAATATACCTCCTCCTATTCCTTTCCTCCATTTCTTTTGTTGTTCCTTATCTTCATTCACCTCCTCCTCCTCTTCAACCACCTCTCATTTTTCAGCTATAGCTGCTTTTTTTTTTCTTTTAGTGGCAAAAAACACTGCATGTGATTCAACTATGATGTTGTTTTTTCAGCATTTTAGTTTGAGATTATATAGTATTTTAGAGTGGTAAGAGGGTTGTAGAGTGGTAAGAGGGTGAAGTACACACACTCTTGTAATATAGTTCTTGTTAAATTAAGCACACATAGAAGCAAAAACTGTAATGACCCGACCTGTCGTCTCATGAGTTACCGCTCTATTTTTTTTTTCCATTTTCAACTTCTTTATGCTTCATTATCCGTATCTTATGTGATCTAGTGGTTTGGAGTGGTTTTGATAAGAAATGAGACACTTAGTCTCTTTTAAGAAGGCAAAAGTTGGAAAAGTCAATCGAGCGTTGACTTATGAGTTAGAGGGATCAGATATGAATTTCGATTATTCGGTTAGATCCGGGAGATGATTTGGGACTTAGGAATGTATCCGGAATATTTTTGTGATGACCGGTGTAGAATTAGGCTTGAATTGACGAAGTTAGTATTTTGACGAATTTCGGTTGATAGGTGAAATTTTGATCCGGGTGTTAGAATAAAATTCCGAGAGTTGTTGTATCTTTATTGTGCCATTTGGGATATGAGTGCAAAATTTCAGGTCATTCGGACATCGTTTGGTCCGGGTTTTGATCAAATGTATGTTTAAGAAGTATTTGGAAAACTTAGGCTTGAATTCGATGTGAATTGATGGTTTTGATGTCGTTTGAGGTGTTTTGTTGATTGGAAAAAGTTTGAATGATGTAATGAATTATGTTGGCATATTTGGTTGGAGTCCTGAGGGGCTCGGGTGAGTTTCGGAATGGTTACAGGCCATTTTTAGGCCAATTTTAACTTGCTGTTTGACAGCAAAGTTTGAAAATATTAATGCAAGGAGCATAATGTAGAAGTTTATATCTAGCAATATATAAGGAATATGAACATGAAAAAAACATGAAAGTTGTAGCCCTTGCATTCTAGTTTTCAGAAAATGAAACCATTCATCATTTGGATATTTGTATAGAAAGTTATGATCGATTGAATAAGGGCTTATAAAGTTGTTTTGAAATTTCTCAGAAATTTCTGATGCGAGGAGGGTAGTTTGAAAGCTTATATTTCAAAATATATATAGAATCACTAAATATGCAAAACATCAAAACTGTAGAACGTCGATTGTAGTTTCCAGAAAGTTAAACTATAGGCCATTCGGACCTATGTACAGAAAGTTATGGTGGATTGAATATGACTAGTAAAGCTGTTTTTGGTGAACGTTTAGTGACGACAATGGACTTTTAGTGACGGGCGGACAGAAACTTAAGGACCAAAAATGCCCATTTCTTCATTTTCGTTTTGGGGTTTTTGGAGCTCGGTTCTTGGGCGATTTTGAGGTGTTTTTCACGATTTCAATTGAGGTAAGTTTTCTTTATCATAAATCCTTTTATAGATCATGATTACATACTCATTTACATCATGAATCCACGAATTTATGCAAGAAAAATCAAATTTTTTAAAAATCCTCCAAAAATGAAAATTTTAGATTTGGTGGTCGAGTTGTCATCGGAATTCGTTAATTTTTGTATGGTTGAACTCGTATCGGAATGGGTTGACGGATTTTACGAGTTTCGTCGAATTCTGAGATGTGGGCCCCACGGGCAATTTTTAGCTAAATTTCGAATTTAATTTTAAAAAAATGTGTAAATTCATATGAAATTAATTCGTACGATTTATATTGAGTATATTGAATTATTATGACTAGATTTGAAGCTTTAGACGAATTCGCGAGGCAAAGGCTTGTTGGAATTTTGAATTGGTTGCAAAGCGAGGTAAGTGTTTGGTCTACCCTAGCTTGAGGGAATAAGAGTTGAGTATAATTGCTACTTGTTTTGTGTTGTGTCCGGCGTATAGGCATGGTGACGAGTATCTATACGTTGGGGGTCAAGCATGACCGTGAGTCCTAAATTGCTAAATTGTCATATTCTTATTTGATGCGTATGAGAACTTGTTTAAAGATTATTGGTCTCATACTGTAATATATATGTTGTTGATTAAAGATTATTGGTCTCATACCGATAATATATATGTTGTTGATTAATTATTATTGGTTTCACACCAGTAATAATATATATATTGTTGATTAAAGATTATTGGTTCCATACAGGTAATATATATGTTGTTGATTAAAGATTATTGGTTTAATACCGGTAATATATTAATATTTATATATATATATATATTGAGAAATGGGATTGTGTGGCGCGCCGACCACTTATATATATATTGAGAATTGGGATCGTGTGGCGCGCCGACCACTTATATATTAAAGAATTGGGATCGTGTGGCACGCCGACCACAAAGTAATTTGAATCTTGGCATTGGCCATAGTTGCCGGTAGCCTATTGATACATTTGGGAGCGGGTGGTACGCCTACCACAAGATATGAAAAGTCTATTGATACATTTGGGAGCGGGTGGTACGCCTACCACAAGATATGAAAAGCCTATTGATACATTTGGGAGCGGGTGGTACGCCTACCACAAGATATGAAAAGCCTATGGTTATGTTTGGGAGCGGGTGGTACGCCTACCACAAGATATGAAATGAAAAATGAATTGAGACATGAAAGTAAGACTTGTTCCGTTGATCATATTACTCCGGATATTGTGAGTTGTTGACTGTTATTTCAGAGCAGATTCTTTCCTTATATATATATATATATATATATATATATATATATATGTATATATATATATATATATATATATATATATATATATATATATATATATATATATATATATATATATATATATATATATATATATACTTCGAGCTTCAATAATTGTACTTTAATTGAAAAGGGTATTTTCTTTATCAAATGATTACTAAAAATAACTTCATCTTTTCTTGTTGATTTACTAATTGGGATGGAAGTTATTCTATACTTTATGTTAAGTAAGTGAGGCTCGTCAAACATTCTTAATTGTATTGGGTCATGGACTCTGTGAAATGAGCAACAAGAGAATATTGATGTGCAATGTGAAATAGAAATATGTTGGCACAAGGTGCCAGGGAAAATATTATAATTTTATTTAATTGCACGTGAGTTGTCTGTGCGGTTGTGATATAAATATGGGTTGTGATATAAATATGGGCACGAGATGCCGTAAAAATATGAAAGTGGGTCGAGACCTATATTATTATGATTTTGAAATGAGGCGTCACAAGGTGACCTTTACTCAAAAGAATTATATTCGAAAGATACTTATTTGAAGGAAATATATTCGAAACATATTTATTGGAAGCATATTATCCTACAGATTATTACTTGGAGGATTTATAGG
Organism: Nicotiana noctiflora; assembly: GCA_032618575.1. NCBI lineage: Eukaryota > Viridiplantae > Streptophyta > Magnoliopsida > Solanales > Solanaceae > Nicotiana > Nicotiana noctiflora. Next base: position 18,240 of record JASVEL010002186.1, read on the forward strand.
CAAAAATATTTATCCGTGAAAGACTCGATTAATTAATTGCACTTGTATTTATTATTTGTTGAGAAACATTTGTGGTGTTCTTGTTGCCAACTATTTATATCTCTGGTAGATCATTGTTGCCAGCTATTTATATCTCTGGTAGATCATTGATGCCATTATTGTTATTTGTTTCTTATTATTTTGTACGCTATAAACTGCAAAGGTTTATGTGAGTGTCTGGTCCTAGCCTCGTCACTACTTCGCCGGGGTGGGCTAGACACTTACCAGCACATGGGGTCGGTTGTGCTGATACTACACTTCTGTACATTTTTGTGTACAGATCCGGGTATTTGATCGATGGTAGCTATTCGTTGCGGTGGAGACTCAAGGTAAACTTGATATAGCGTTCGCAGTCCTCAGAGTCGCCTTCAATTGTACTTATTTCCATTTGTTCCCTTTGTTTCGGAACAGTGATGTAATTATATTGTATAACTACTTTTAGAAAGGCTTGTGACTTGTACTACCGGTTTTGGGAATAGTAAATCGTTAGAGAAATTCAGTTGAAGTTAATAAGTATCAATGTTATTTCGATTTATGTTAGGATTACTTAGTTTGAAGACTAGGTGCCATCACGACTCATTCGGAGGGATTTTTGGGTCGTGACAAGTTGGTATCAGAGCTCTAGGTTCATAGGTGCTACAAGTCATAAGCTAGTTCAGTAGAGTCTTGTAGATCAGTACAGAGACGTCTGTACTTATCTTCGAGAGGCTATAGAGCTACTAGGAAAAATTCCCACTTCATTTATTCCTTATCGTGCGATATTTATTCAGCTTGAAGCATATATCTTAGGTTCTTTTGCATCCACTCATATATGAAATTGCGCATTATGCCAATGGTTTGTGATAAAAAAAATATTATAAGAGAGCCAGAGTTGCTCAATTATTATTTTCACGTGTCGACCAAAAATTGAGTATGTGGAAGTGCAAAGAGATCTTTCAGTTGTGCGCATGGGGGTGCATCAAATCTTGACATTTGGTTGATAAGTGCAGTCTGTAGAAAAGGTTTAATTGGAGACTATGTGATTCATATGGGATTTCTATGTAGCGAAGGGTACAACTAGCAACCAAGTCACTAGAGGAAGCAAGTTTAACAATCACGAGAATGTCATGCGCCAAATAAATAGCTTGAGGCGTCTTATGTACGGTGTCGTACGAGCAATGAAGATTAGTATTGTGGATTATCGAAAGTGTGTCTTATGATTTCACACCTAGTGAGGAAAGTCGACTATCAACGATAAGATTGCGAGATCATGTGTTATACGAATTTTGACCCGAGATGTATTTATGTGGTATTGAAAGGTTCTCCAAAACTTGTATATGATCGAGATCTAAGATTTGAACGGGAAGATAATGAGACTTGAGATATTCCCGCATCCTTAATAATCCTACATTTCAGTATCAACGGGGTCAAATAAATAATTTCAGCATACTCGTAGTGCTTAAGTTAATCACAACACTCGCTTGGGCGGTCATCTTTTAATGTAATAGTGGCATGGAATTTCCTGCAACGACTATTTAATTTATTCGGTATGAACTCACTATGAGCAGTCGAATTGCGATGGGCTGTTATGAATATGGTGATACTAGGAACATCCTGAGAAAAATGTCCTAGACTTGGGAGAAATATGTTCCATCAGAGCACATATGCCACGTACTCTAATATAGTTATTATTCAACCTACACTACCAATTAGGGGTGGAGGAAAAGTGGGTAGACGGCGCCTTAGAGGTGGAGGCCCGACCCATTGATATATTCTCTATGGTATAGCTGAGGACGTTACGAGAACGAACTCGAGTTATCATAAATGAATATTTTTTCTTAACTTGATTCGGTTATGAGTATCGAGGCTAGTCCTCATAATATGTTTTACTTATGAGTGAGCTTAATAAATCTTAAATTTACTTAGGTGAATACTCCTGTCGGGAGATTATATGGAGATAGCTATGTCTATCATTATGTGTTAGTCACTAAAAATAGTTGTGATGTGGGTTGTGATGTGATTTCAGGAAAATTGATTTAAATTGCGAATTTTATTACCTATCGGTACGAGGGTTCATTATATGTTGTGGTTTTTGTTTGACGGAATGTTTTTCGAAGAAAAAGAAAGGAAATAAAAAAAGTTTCAGTTGGCACGATTTTCATATTACTTGTGGTACGGAGTTGAGAACGAGATCCCCGTATTGTTTTTTATATGATATGAGATATTTAAACCAGCTACAGGCTACGGTGGATGTTATATAAGGACGAGGTCCTTGTTGTAAAAAACAATTATGAATTTAAAGTTCTCCCTTGTGAAATTAAAAAAAATGGTACTATAGTACCTATAGGGAGTATGCCTATGAGGCTTATTTGAAAATTCTTGTATGAATATCTCTGTGCATAATTTGCACATTTGGATTGTAACTATAGAGTTATTTCCCGCAAGATAAGTGCCCAGGTGGTGTTAAATGTGACTCGTTTGTTCGAATAATTAATTTTGAGGTCTTCAGGCCTCATTGTTAGAAAATGGAGGTTTGAAACGAGATTTTTGGTTAGCATGAGATTAACTAGCAATTTGTAATCGATAATGAATAACTATTAAGACCAGAGATGTGGTTATGGTCATAAATATGATGTGTTTCATGTCCATATATCTTTATTATAATGTCACGCTTGTAATGCAGAGAATAATATTATTGACATATACATTGTGGGGCACTGTTGAGTTATGAATGTGTTACTATCAGTTGTTTGGGTGTTACTCTGACAGGTGGATAGTCCCAAGTACAGGGGAAACTCTGCCGAAATTTCTGAAAATTTTGGGAGTTAGAAAAAAAAATTAGGACATGGAGTTGTGCAAAGAATGAGATAAGCTACACTATGTGTTTGAGGGCAGACTCTACTTATTATTTGAGGACGAATGACCCTAAGTGGGGGATAAGGTAATACTCCGGATTTGAGGGATGCAACGGCACAAGTTTCTATAGCCAATCAAGCTTAATATCATGTGTTGATGTGAAGATCAGATATTTATGGAAATAACTAGAGTGTAAGAAATTTGGTACTAAAGTATACAAGTTTGGATAAAGGAAATAATCTCAATTAAAACGGTGTTGTCGGACATATTCCGAATGTGGTAATATGGGATCAACCACGAGTATATGTGTAAAAGTAGAAACACCAAATTTGAAACCTCGAGATAATCTTAGTACGTTCGAGGACGAACGTTTCATTAAGAGGTGGAGAATGTAATGACCCGACCTGTCGTCTCATGAGTTACCGCTCTGTTTTTTTTTTTTCATTTTCAACTTCTTTATGCTTCATTATCCGTATCTTATGTGATCTAGTGGTTTGGAGTGGTTTTGATAAGAAATGAGACACTTAGTCTCTTTTAAGAAGGCAAAAGTTGGAAAAGTCAATCGAGCGTTGACTTATGAGTTAGAGGGATCAGATATGAATTTCGATTATTCGGTTAGATCCGGGAGATGATTTGGGACTTAGGAATGTATCCGGAATATTTTTGTGATGACCGGTGTAGAATTAGGCTTGAATTGACGAAGTTAGTATTTTGACGAATTTCGGTTGATAGGTGAAATTTTGATCCGGGTGTCAGAATGAAATTCCGAGAGTTGTTGTATCTTTATTGTGCCATTTGGGATATGTGTGCAAAATTTTAGGTCATTCGGACATCGTTTGGTCCGGGTTTTGATCAAATGTATGTTTAAGAAGTATTTGGAAAACTTAGGCTTGAATTCGATTTGAATTGATGGTTTTGATGTCGTTTGAGGTGTTTTGTTGATTGGAAAAAGTTTGAAAGATGTAATGAATTATGTTGGCATATTTGGTTGGAGTCCGGAGGGGCTCGGGTGAGTTTCGGAATGGTTACAGGCCATTTTTAGGCCAATTTTAACTTGCTGTTTGACAGCAAAGTTTGAAAATATTAATGCAAGGAGCATAATGTAGAAGTTTATATCTAGCAATATATAAGGAATATGAACATGCAAAAAACATGAAAGTTGTAGCCCTTGCATTCTAGTTTTTAGAAAATGAAACCATTCATCATTTGGATATTTGTATAGAAAGTTATGATCGATTGAATAAGGGCTTATAAAGTTGTTTTGAAATTTCTCAGAAATTTCTGATGCGAGGAGGGTAGTTTGAAAGCTTATATTTCAAAATATATATAGAATCACTAAATATGCGAAACATCAAAACTGTAGAACGTCGATTGTAGTTTCCAGAAAGTTAAACTATGGGCCATTCGGACCTATGTACAGAAAGTTACGGTGGATTGAATATGACTAGTAAAGCTGTTTTTGGTGAACTTTTAGTGACGCAAATGGACTTTTAGTGACGGGCGGACAGAAACTTAAGGACCAAAAATGCCCATTTCTTCATTTTCATTTTGGGGTTTTTGGAGCTCGGTTCTTGGGCGATTTTGAGGTGTTTTTCACGATTTCAATTGAGGTAAGGTTTCTTTATCATAAATCCTTTATAGATCATGATTACATACTCATTTACATCATGAATCTACGAATTTATGCAAGAAAAATCAAATTTTTTAAAAATCCTCCAAAAATGAAAATTTTAGATTTGGTGGTCGAGTTGTCATCGAAATTCGTTAATATTTGTATGGTTGAACTCGTATCGGAATGGGTTGACGGATTTTACGAGTTTCGTCGAATTCTGAGATGTGGGCTCCACGGGCAATTTTTAGCTAAATTTCGAATTTAATTTTAAAAAAATGTGTAAATTCATATGAAATTAATTCTGTAACGACCCGACCAGTCGTTTTGAGCCCCGACGCGTCATACAACAGATTGAGGCCATGAACAGCTTCATCTCAGGTATATTGACTTGTGTGTATGGTCAGAATTAAAATTCACGAAGTTTGGAGTCAAATCTAAATGGAAATTCTCATTTTGAAAGCTTAAAGTTGAAGAAATGAACTAGGATTGGAATTTTGAGTAAATGACCTCAGAATCGGGATCTAAATGTTCTAGCATGCTCGTATGATGATTTTGAACTTGGGCGTATGTCCGGATTTGGTTTTTGATAACCCGTGAGCATTTCGGCATATATGGTGGAAGTTAGTATTTTAGAAAAATTTCATAAATTTGGGTTGGAAGGCATTTAAGAGTTATAGATGTCCATTTGGGATTCCGAATCTGGGAATAGATCTGTATGGTGATTTTGGAGTTGGAAAAGCGATCGGAAGTGAATTCGGATGTCCGAAGGTCATTTTGAAGTCATTTGGCTAAATATAGGAATTTGAAGGTTTTTGAGAAAATTCTACCGGAAGTGAAAATTTTGATATCGGGGTCAGAATGCGATTCCGAAAATTGGTACAAGTCCGTAATGTCGAATGTGACTTGTGTGCAAACTTTGAGTCAACTCGGATTGATTTTGGTAGGAAAAGGGACAATTAATCTCTTTAAGGAAAGCTTAAGTTGGAAAAGTCAACCCAATGTTGACTTATGAGTTAGAGGGCTCGGAACTGAATTCCGATGATTCGGTTAGTTTCGGGGGATGATTTAAGACTTAGGAGCGCAATCGGAAGTAATTTTGGAGGTCCGATGAAGAAGTTAGCCTATTTTGGCGAAGTTGGAATTTTGGCGGAATCCGATCGATAGGTGATATTTTGATCCAGGAGTCAGAATGGAATTCCGACAGTTGCAGTAGCTTGGTTAGGTGATTTTGGATATGTACGCAAATTTTCAGGTTATTCGGACATCGTTTGGTCTGGTTTTTGATCGAAAGTGTATTTTCGAAAGTTTTTGGAAACTTAGGCCTTGATTTGATGAAAATTGATGATTTTGATGTTATTTCGGCGATTTGATCACTCGAGCGAGTTCGTATGATATTATCGAGTCAATGTGCATATTTGGTTTGGATCCCCGAGGACTCGGGAGTGTTTCGGAGGTGTCTCGGAATAAATCCGGACTTAGAAAATTGGCAGAAAATTGCAGAAAAATCTGCTGTGAACAGTGCACATGAACAGTGCACAGGAACAGTAGCCTATGTACAGTCCGTGTACAGTACCCCATGTACAGTACCGTGTACAGTACCCAGTGTACAGTACACCGTGTACAGTACCATGAACAGTACCGTGTACAGTACGTGAACAAGTAAAAACGCGTGAACAGTACCCGCGAATTTCTGGACAGAATACTTATTTCTGGAAAATGGGATTTGTCCCATTTTCCATTTTTTTGTCAAATTGGAGCTCGGGAAGAGGCGATTTTCGAGAAATTTTCAGAGAAAACAACGGGGTAAGTGTTCTTAACTTAATTGTGGTTATATTACTCGATTCTATTGCAAGTTTTGTCATTAAACCCATGAATTTTGCGGGAAAAGCTTAGAAACCCTCTCGAATAGATTTGAGGATTTGAGGGTCGAAATTTTATCGAAATTTAGTAATTTTGGTATGGTTGAACTCATATCGGAATGGGTGTTTGGATTTCGCAAGTTTTTTCGGGATTCGAAATGTGGGTCCCACTATTTAATTTTAAAATATATTTCGGATTTTATCCGGAAAATTATTAAATTTATTATCCAATTCATTCCTACGATTCGTGTTGAGTATTTCAAATTGTTTGTGAATAGATTTGAAGCATTTGGAGATAAATTTAAAAGGAAAAGCGGTGCGTAAGCATTGAGTTGGCCTTAAACATTCGAGGTAAGTGTTTGTTCTATCCTAGCTTGAGGGAATATGATTATGTGTTATGTGTTATGTGTTATGTGATCGAGTGCGGTGTATGGGCTGTGGTGACGAGCATCCATACACTGGCGTCTAGTATGACCGTGAGTCGTTGGAAAAATGATTATTTTGAGATATATTACGGATGAATTGTTATTGTTTTCCCTTGTCGGGACTTGTTGTGAAGATGATTATTGATTGCCCTTGTTGGGACAGTTTATGAATTACTGCTTCTTTCTTTGCCCTTAACTGTGATTGTTATTTGGGTGAGGAAGAGTGATAATGCACGAAGGGTGATGCCGTGCCATGTTTATTTATTTATGCATGAAGGTTAATGCCGTGCCATGTTTTATTGATTATGCACGAAGGATCATGCCGTGCCCTCTGTTATTGAACCATGTACGAAGGATCATGCCGTACTATGGATGTGAGGATGAGAGTAAAAGCACGAAGGGTGATGACGTGCACTTTATTTGCTTATTTGGTGAGGATGAGAGTAAAAGCACGAAGGGTGATGCAGTGCACTTTATTTACTTATTTGGTGAGGATGAGAGTAAAAGCACGAAGGGTGATGCCGTGCAACTATTTGCTATTCCTTGACTTGATATTACTTGTTTTTCCATTATATTTTATTTGGGTGATGCCGTGCAACTATTTGCTATTCCTTGACTTGATATTACTTGTTTTCCATTATACTTCGTTTGGGTGATGCCGTGCAACTATTTGCTATTCCTTGACTTGATATTACTTGTGTTTCCATTATACTTTGTTTTCCTTGTGAACTTATTAACCGTTGTTAATTGTTGAGTTCTTTTGAGATATTCCTTATTGTGTTATTACTTGGTTAATTCTTGTTAATTATGGTAATATATATATTAAAGAATTGGGATCGTGTGGCGCGCCGACCACTTTTATGATAAGAAATGGGATCGTGTGGCACGCCGACCACAAAGTGATTTGAATCTTGGCATTGGCCATAGTTGCCGGTAGCCTATTGATATATTTGGGAGCGGGTGGTACGCCTACCACGAGATAAGAAAAAAAAATAAAGAATTGAGACACGAAAGTAAGACTTAATTCTGTTGATTAGATTAATCTGGATATTATGAGTTATTGGCTGTTATTGCAGAGCAGAGTATTTCCTTATAAATGTTTATGTACATATATATATATATATATATATATATATATATATATATATATATATATATATATATATATATATTGAACTGCACAGGTTTATGTGGGTGTCTGGTCCTAGGCTTGTCACTACTTCGCCGGGATAGGCCAGGCACTTACCAGCACATGGGGTCGGTTGTGCTGATACTACACTTTTGTGCATTTTTGCACAGGTCCAGGATTCGATCAGGAGCAGCAGTAGATCTTTTGTGTGGAAGTTGAGCATCTTGAGACAGAGGTAGCTTGCAGGCGTCCGCAGGCCCGACGTCTCTTTCTTTTATTATGTTGCTAGCTATAGTCTCCTTGTTCCGAGACAAACAGATTATGTTATATTTCTTCCAGACCTTTATGTGTAGTATTCATGTAGTAGTTCGTGAGTTGGTGACTCCACGTCTTGGGTAGAGGATTTCAGTATCAGATACCTTGAAACTACTTATTTCTATTTTTATAAAGTCTTCCGCACTTGTTTAATTAAGATTATGAAGTATTGTTAAACAGGATAGTATGAATAAAGAGGTTTGCCTAGCTACCACGAGTAGGCGCCATCACGATCCCGATGTTGGGGGAAAACTCCGGGTCGTGACAAATTCGTACGATTTATATTGAGTATATTGAATTATTATGACTAGATTTGAAGCTTTAGACGAATTCGCGAGGCAAAGGCTTGTTGGAATTTTGAATTGGTTGCAAAGCGAGGTAAGTGTTTGGTCTACCCTAGCTTGAGGGAATAAGAGTTGAGTATAATTGCTACTTGTTTTGTGTTGTGTCCGGCGTATAGGCATGGTGACGAGTATCTATACGTTGGGGGTCAAGCATGACCGTGAGTCCTAAATTGCTAAATTGTCATATTCTTATTTGATGCTTATGAGAACTTGTTTAAAGATTATTGGTCTCATACCGTAATATATATGTTGTTGATTAAAGATTATTGGTCTCATACCGATAATATATATGTTGTTGATTAAATATTATTGGTTTCACACGAGTAATAATATATATATTGTTGATTAAAGATTATTGGTTCCATACAGGTATATATATATTAATATATATATATATATATATATATATATATATATATATATATATATATATTGAGAATTGGGATCGTGTGGCGCGCCGACCACTTATATATTAAAGAATTGGGATCGTGTGGCACGCCGACCACAAAGTAATTTGAATCTTGGCATTGGCCATAGTTGCCGGTAGCCTATTGATACATTTGGGAGCGGGTGGTACGCCTACCACAAGATATGAAAAGTCTATTGATACATTTGGGAGCGGGTGGTACGCCTACCACAAGATATGAAAAGCCTATTGATACATTTGGGAGCGGGTGGTACGCCTACCACAAGATATGAAAAGCCTATGGTTATGTTTGGGAGCGGGTGGTACGCCTACCACAAGATATGAAATGAAAAATGAATTGAGACATGAAAGTAAGACTTGTTCCGTTCATCAGATTACTCCGGATATTGTGAGTTGTTGACTGTTATTTCTGAGCAGATTCTTTCCTTATAAACGTTCGATAACGTTTTATGTTGTTATGTATATATATATATATATATATATATATATATATATATATATATATATATATATATACTTCGAGCTTCAATAATTGTACTTTAATTGAAAAGGGTATTTTCTTTATCAAATGATTACTAAAAATAACTTCATCTTTTCTTGTTGATTTACTAATTGGGATAGAAGTTGTTCTATACTTTATGTTAAGTAAGTGAGGCTCGTCGAACATTCTTAATTGTATTGGGTCATGGACCCTGTGAAATGAGCAACAAGAGAATATTGATGTGCAATGTGAAATAGAAATATGTTGGCACAAGGTGCCGGGGAAAATATTATAATTTTATTTAATTGCACGTGAGTTGTCTTGTGCGGCTGTGATATAAATATGGGCACGAGATGCCGTAAAAATATGAAAGTGGGTCGAGACCTATATTATTATGATTTTGAAATGAGGCATCACAAGGTGACCTTTACTCAAAAGAATTATATTCGAAAGATACTTATTTGAAGGAAATATATTCGAAACATATTTATTGGAAGCATATTATCCTACAGATTATTACTTGGAGGATTTATAGGCAAAAATATTTATCCTTGAAAGACTCGATTAATTAATTGCACTTGTATTTATTATTTGTTGAGAAACATTTGTGGTGTTCTTGTTGCCAACTATTTATATCTCTGGTAGATCATTGTTGCCAGCTATTTATATCTCTGGTAGATCATTGATGCCATTATTGTTATTTGTTTCTTATTATTTTGTACGCTATAAACTGCAAAGGTTTATGTGAGTGTCTGGTTCTAGCCTCGTCACTACTTCGCCGGGGTAGGCTAGACACTTACCAGCACATGGGGTCGGTTGTGCTGATACTACACTTCTGTACATTTTTGTGTACAGATCCAGGTATTTGATCGATGGTAGCTATTCGTTGCGGTGGAGACTCAAGGTAAACCTGCTATAGTGTTCGCAGTCCTCAGAGTCACCTTCAATTGTACTTATTTCCATTTGTTCCCTTTGTTTCGGAACAGTGATGTAATTATATTGTATAACTACATTTAGAAAGGCTTGTGACGTGTACTACCGGTTTTGGGAATAGTAAATCGTTAGAGAAATTCAGTTGAAGTTAATAAGTATCAATGTTATTTCGATTTATGTTAGGATTACTTAGTTTGAAGACTAGGTGCCATCACGACTCATTCGGAGGGATTTTTGGGTCGTGACAAGTTGTTATCAGAGCTCTAGGTTCATAGGTGCTACAAGTCATAAGCTAGTTCAGTAGAGTCTTGTAGATCAATACGGAGACGTCTGTACTTATCTTCGAGAGGCTATAGAGCTACTAGGAAAAATTCCCACTTCATTCATTCCTTATCGTGCGATATTTATTCAGCTTGAAGCATATATCTTAGGTTCTTTTGCATCCACTCATATATGAAATTGCGCATTATGCCAATGGTTTGTGATAAAAAAAATATTATAAGAGAGCCAGAGTTGCTCAATTATTATTTTCACGTGTCGACCAAAAATTGAGTATGTGGAAGTGCAAAGAGATCTTTCAGTTGTGCGCATGGGGGTGCATCAAATCTTGACATTTGGTTGATAAGTGCAGTCTGTAGAAAAGGTTTAATTGGAGACTATGTGATTCATATGGGATTTCTATGTAGCGAAGGGTACAACTAGCAACCAAGTCACTAGAGGAAGCGAGTTTAACAATCACGAGAATGTCATGCGCCAAATAAATAGCTTGAGGCGTCTTATGTACGGTGTCGTACGAGCAATGAAGATTAGTATTGTGGATTATCGAAAATGTGTCTTATGATTTCACACCTAGTGAGGAAAGTCGACTATCAACGATAAGATTGCGAGATCATGTGTTATACGAATTTTGACCCGAGATGTATTTATGTGGTATTGAAAGGTTCTCCAAAACTTGTATATGATCGAGATCTAAGATTTGAACGGGAAGATAATGAGACTTGAGATATTCCCGCATCCTTAATAATCCTACATTTCAGTATCAACGGGGTCAAATAAATAATTTCAGCATACTCGTAGTGCTTAAGTTAATCACAACACTCGCTTGGGCGGTCATCTTTTAATGTAATAGTGGCATGGAATTTCCTGCAACGACTATTTAATTTATTCGGTATGAACTCACTATGAGCAGTCGAATTGCGATGGGCTGTTATGAATATGGTGATACTAGGAACATCCTGAGAAAAATGTCCTAGACTTGGGAGAAATATGTTCTATCAGAGCACATATGCCACGTACTCTAATATAGTTATTACTAAACCTACACTACCAATTAGGGGTGGAGGAAAAGTGGGTAGACGGCGCCTTAGAGGTGGAGGCCCGACCCATTGATATATTCTCTATGGTATAGCTGAGGACGTTACAAGAACGAACTCGAGTTATCATAAATGAATATTTTTCTTAACTTGATTCGGTTATGAGTATCGAGGCTAGTCCTCATAATATGTTTTACTTATGAGTGAGCTTAATAAATCTTAAATTTACTTAGGTGAATACTCCTGTCGGGAGATTATATGGAGATAGCTATGTCTATCATTATGTGTTAGTCACTAAAAATAGTTGTGATGTGGGTTTTGATGTGATTTCAGGAAAATTGATTTAAATTGCGAATTTTATTACCTATCGGTACGAGGGTTCATTATATGTTGTGGTTTTTGTTTGACGGAATGTTTTTCGAAGAAAAAGAAAGGAAATGAAAAAAGTTTCATTGGCACGATTTTCATATTACTTGTGGTACAGAGTTGAGAACGAGATCCCCGTATTTGTTTTATATGATATGAGATATTTAAACCAGCTACAGGCTACGGTGGATGTTATATAAGGACGAGGTCCTTGTTGTAAAAAACAATTATGAATTTAAAGTTCTCCCTTGTGAAATTAAAAAAAATGGTACTATAGTACCTATAGGGAGTATGCCTATGAGGCTTATTTGAAAATTCTTGTATGAATATCTCTGTGCATAATTTGCACATTTGGATTGTAACTATAGAGTTATTTCCCGCAAGATAAGTGCCCAGGTGGTGTTAAATGTGACTCGTTTGTTCGAATAATTAATTTTGAGGTCTTCAGGCCTCATTGTTAGAAAATGGAGGTTTGAAACGAGATTTTTGGTTAGCATGAGATTAACTAGCAATTTGTAATCGATAATGAATAACTATTAAGACCAGAGATGTGGTTATGGTCATAAATATGATGTGTTTCATGTCCATATATCTTTATTATAATGTCACGCTTGTAATGCAGAGAATAATATTATTGACATATACATTGTGGGGCACTGTTGAGGTATGAATGTGTTATTATCAGTTGTTTGGGTGTTACTCTGACAGGTGGATAGTCCCAAGTACAGGGGAAACTCTGCCGAAATTTCTGAAAATTTTGGGAGTTAGAAAAAAAAAATTAGGACATGGAGTTGTGCAAAGAATGAGATAAGCTACACTATGTGTTTGAGGGCAGACTCTACTTATTATTTGAGGACGAATGACCCTAAGTGGGGGATAAGGTAATACTCCGGATTTGAGGGATGCAACGGCACAAGTTTCTATAGCCAATCAAGCTTAATATCATGTGTTGATGTGAAGATCAGATATTTATGGAAATAACTAGAGTGTAAGAAATTTGGTACTAAAGTATACAAGTTTGGATAAAGGAAATAATCTCAATTAAAACGGTGTTGTCGGACATAATACGAATGTGGTAATATGGGATCAACCACGAGTATATGTGTAAAAGTAGAAACACCAAATTTGAAACCTCGAGATAATCTTAGTACGTTCGAGGACGAACGTTTCATTAAGAGGTGGAGAATGTAATGACCCGACCTGTCGTCTCATGAGTTACCGCTCTATTTTTTTTTTCCATTTTCAACTTCTTTATGCTTCATTATCCGTATCTTATGTGATCTAGTGGTTTGGAGTGGTTTTGATAAGAAATGAGACACTTAGTCTCTTTTAAGAAGGCAAAAGTTGGAAAAGTCAATCGAGCGTTGACTTATGAGTTAGAGGGATCAGATATGAATTTCGATTATTCGGTTAGATCCGGGAGATGATTTGGGACTTAGGGATGTATCCGGAATATTTTTGTGATGACCGGTGTAGAATTAGGCTTGAATTGACGAAGTTAGTATTTTGACGAATTTCGGTTGATAGGTGAAATTTTGATCCGGGTGTCAGAATGAAATTCCGAGAGTTGTTGTATCTTTATTGTGCCATTTGGGATATGTGTGCAAAATTATAGGTCATTCGGACATCGTTTGGTCCGGGTTTTGATCAAATGTATGTTTAAGAAGTATTTGGAAAACTTAGGCTTGAATTCGATGTGAATTGATGGTTTTGATGTCGTTTGAGGTGTTTTGTTGATTGGAAAAAGTTTGAAAGATGTAATGAATTATGTTGGCATATTTGGTTGGAGTCCGGAGGGGCTCGGGTGAGTTTCGGAATGGTTACAGGCCATTTTTAGGCCAATTTTAACTTGCTGTTTGACAGCAAAGTTTGAAAATATTAATGCAAGGAGCATAATGTAGAAGTTTATATCTAGCAATATATAAGGAATATGAACATGCAAAAAACATGAAAGTTGTATCCCTTGCATTCTAGTTTTCAGAAAATGAAACCATTCATCATTTGGATATTTGTATAGAAAGTTATGATCGCTTGAATAAGGGCTTATAAAGTTGTTTTGAAATTTCTCAGAAATTTCTGATGCGAGGAGGGTAGTTTGAAAGCTTATATTTCAAAATATATATAGAATCACTAAATATGCAAAACATCAAAACTGTAGAACGTCGATTGTAGTTTCCAGAAAGTTAAACTATGGGCCATTCGGACCTATGTACAGAAAGTTATGGTGGATTGAATATGACTAGTAAAGCTGTTTTTGGTGAACTTTTAGTGACGAAAATGGACTTTTAGTGATGGGCGGACAGAAACTTAAGGACCAAAAATGCCCATTTCTTCATTTTCGTTTTGGGGTTTTTGGAGCTCGGTTCTTGGGCGATTTTGAGGTGTTTTTCACGATTTCAATTGAGGTAAGTTTTCTTTATCATAAATCCTTTATAGATCATGATTACATACTCATTTACATCATGAATCCACGAATTTATGCAAGAAAAATCAAATTTTTGAAAAATCCTCCAAAAATGAAAATTTTAGATTTGGTGGTCGAGTTGTCATCGGAATTCGTTAATTTTTGTATGGTTGAACTCGTATCGGAATGGGTTGACGGATTTCACGAGTTTCGTCGAATTCTGAGATGTGGGCCCCACGGGCAATTTTTAGCTAAATTTCGAATTTAATTTTAAAAAAATGTGTAAATTCATATGAAATTAATTCGTGCGATTTATATTGAGTATATTGAATTATTATGACTAGATTTGAAGCTTTAGATGAATTCGCGAGGCAAAGGCTTGTTGGAATTTTGAATTGGTTGCAAAGCGAGGTAAGTGTTTGGTCTACCCTAGCTTGAGGGAATAAGAGTTGAGTATAATTGCTACTTGTTTTGTGTTGTGTCCGGCGTATAGGCATGGTGACGAGTATCTATACGTTGGGGGTCAAGCATGACCGTGAGTCCTAAATTGCTAAATTGTCATATTCTTATTTGATGCTTATGAGAACTTGTTTAAAGATTATTGGTCTCATACCGTAATATATATGTTGTTGATTAAAGATTATTGGTCTCATACCGATAATATATATGTTGTTGATTAAATATTATTGGTTTCACACCAGTAATAATATATATATTGTTGATTAAAGATTATTGGTTCCATACAGGTAATATATATGTTGTTGATTAAAGATTATTGGTTTAATACCGGTAATATATTAATATTTATATATATATATATATATATATATATATTGAGAAATGGGATCGTGTGGCGCGCCGACCACTTATATATATATTGAGAATTGGGATCGTGTGGCGCGCCGACCACTTATATATTAAAGAATTGGGATCGTGTGGCACGCCGACCACAAAGTAATTTGAATCTTGGCATTGGCCATAGTTGTCGGTAGCCTATTGATACATTTGGGAGCGGGTGGTACGCCTACCACAAGATATGAAAAGTCTATTGATACATTTGGGAGCGGGTGGTACGCCTACCACAAGATATGAAAAGCCTATTGATACATTTGTGTGACGACCCAAAGGGGTCATCACTTATTTTATTAATAATTTCGAGCTTCTGAGGCCTTGAAAACCTCATTCTATGTTGCCTCAATTTACGTGCACGATCCGAGCATGTAGCCGGAAAGATTTTTGTGATAGAAAATATGAATTCTATGAGAAATTTGGAGAAAAATGATATTAATATTGATATGGTTGACTTCGGTCAACATTTTTGGTAAACGGATCCGGACCCGAGATTGGATGGTCCCGAGAGGTCCGTAGGAAAATATGGGACTTGGACATGTGTCCGGAGTCGAATTCGAGGCCTAGAGCCCAAGTTATGAATTTTTATGTGAAATTGTTTTTGATGCAATTATTGAAGGAAATAAATTAATTGACCTTGGTATCGGGCTCGTATTTTGGTTCCGACGCCCGGTACAAGTCTTAAATATTATATATGTGATTTCTGTAAAGTTTGGTGACATTTGGATGTCGTTTGAGATGTTTTGGACCTTGAGTTCCAAGTTATGAAGTTTTGAAAATCAAAAGTATGAAAGTCATGAATTTGAGGCTCGATTTGATTAAAACGAAGTGATATTGGCGATATGATCGCACGAACAAGTCCATAATGTGTTTTTGAGGTTGTGTACATGTTTGGTTTGGAGCCCGGGGGGCTCGGGTAAAGATTTGATAGGCCGTTGGATGAAATTCTGAATTTTTGAACTGCTGGTTTTTCACCCAGCTGTTGGCTTCGCAATTGCGAAGTTTTCTCGCAATTGCGAAGGGGACAGGCTCGCAAATGCGAACATTCATCGCAAATGCGAAGCCCCCTTTGGCCCAGCCTTGTTCGCAAATGCGAACAATTGTTCGCATTTGCGAAGGTCCCCAGTGCCAGCCTATGTTCGCAAATGCGAACAATTGTTCGCAAATGCGAACATTCCCCAATCTGCCTTGGTTCGCAAATGCGAACCATTGTTCGCAAATGCGAACACTGCCTGAAACAGCATGTGTTCGCAAATGCGAACATTAGTTCGCAAATGCGAACAGTTCGCAAATGCGAACAAACGTTCGCAAATGCGAACTTCCCACCCTTAGCTTATTTTTCAAACTCCAGAAATTGGTCGGGGTTCGCAATTGCAAACCCATGTTCGCAAATGCGAACACAGAGACCCGAAAAACACGAATTTCAGTCATTTCTTCACATTTTACAAAACCAAAACACCCATTTGCGATTCTTCAAGGATTTCTTCTTCATCAAAACGATTGTAAGTCACTTTTTACTTAATTCTTTCAATTCCTAACATCATTAAACATGTTTTTCATAAGAAATCAATGATTTTCATGGTAAAATTCTTGTTTTTGTTAGAAAATAGGGTTTTTCATAAATTGGGGAATTGGACCTCGAATTGAGGTCCGATTTTGAAACAAATTATATACATGAACTCGTGGGGGGATGGGTAACCGGATTTTGGTCCTAACCCCGAATTCCGACCATGTGGGCCGGGGTTGAAATTCACTATTCATGGCAGAATGTTGTAAAAGTTGTATTTGGTATTAAGAATTAGTTTGTGGAGTAGAATTGATGATATTAAATCAATTGTGTATAGATACGGTTGGATTGGAGCCAAATTGAAAGAAAAGACATTTCCACGGATTGGATTGTTCATAAGCATTCGAGGTAAGTGTTTGTTCTATCCTAGCTTGAGGGAATAGGATTATGTGTTATGTGTTATGTGATCGAGTGCGGTGTATGGGCTGTGGTGACGAGCATCCATACACCGGCGTCTAGTATGACCGTGAGTCGTTGGAAAATAATTATTTTGAGATATATTACAGATGAATTGTTATTGTTGTCCCTTATTGGGACTTGTTGTGAAGATAAACATTGATTGCCCTTGATGGGACGGTTTATGAATTACTATTTCCTTCTTTGCCCTTAACTGTGATTGTTATTTGGGTGAGGAAGAGTGATAATGCACGAAGGGTGATGCCGTGCCATGTTTATTTATTTATGCACGAAGGTTAATGCCGTGCAACTATTTGCCATTCCTTGACTTGATATTACTTGTGTTTCCATTATACCTTGTCTTCCTTGTGAACTTATTTGATTGTTATTTGGGTGAGGAAGAGTGATAATGCACGAAGGGTGATGCCGTGCCATGTTTATTTATTTATGCACGAAGGTTAATGCCGTGCCATGTTTATTTATTGATTATGCACGAAGGATCATGCCGTGCCCTGTTATTGAACCATGTACGAAGGATCATGCCATACTATGGATGTGAGGATGAGAGTAAAAGCACGAAGGGTGATGCCGTGTACTTTATTTGTTTATTTGGTGAGGATGAGAGTAAAAGCACGAAGGGTGATGCCGTGCAATTGTTTGCTATTCCTTGACTTGATATTACTTGTTTTTCCATTATATTTTATTTGGGTGATGCCATGCAACTATTTGCCATTCCTTGACTTGATATTACTTGTGTTTCCATTATACCTTGTCTTCCTTGTGAACTTATTTGATTGTTATTTGGGTGAGGAAGAGTGATAATGCACGAAGGGTGATGCCGTGCCATGTTTATTTATTTATGCACGAAGGTTAATGCCGTGCCATGTTTATTTATTGATTATGCACGAAGGATCATGCCGTGCTCTATTATTGAACCATGTACGAAGGATCATGCCGTACTATGGATGTGAGGATGAGAGTAAAAGCACGAAGGGTGATGCGCCGTGCAACTGTTTGCTATTTCTTGAATTGATATTACTTGTGTTTACATTACACTTTGTTTTTCCTTGTGAAATTATTAACTGTGGTTAATTGTTGAATTCTTTAAGATATTCCTTATTGTGTTAATACTTGATTATTTCTTGTTATTTTTTTGTACATATATATATATTGAATTGCACAGGTTTATGTGGGTGTCTGGTCCTAGGCTTGTCACTACTTCGCCGGGATAGGCCAGGCACTTACCAGCACATGGGGTCGGTTGTGCTGATACTACACTTCTGTGCGTTTTTGCACGGGTCCAGGTTACGATCAGGAGCAGCAGCAGCAGTAAATAGATTGCGTGGGAGTTGATCACATTTGAGACCGAGGTAGCTTGCAGACGTCCGCAGGCCCGGCGTCTCTTTCTTTATTTATGTTAATAGCTGTAGTCTCATTGTTCCGAGACAAACGGAATTATGTTATATTTCCTTCAGACTTTTATGTGTAGTATTCCATAGTAGTTTGTGAGTTGGTGACTCCAAGTCTTGGGTAGAGGATTTCAGTATGATTTTTACCTTGTGATTTGTTATTTCCATTTCGATAAAGTATTCCGCATTTATTTAATTAAAATTGTGTTAAAAACAGGATAGTATGAATACAGTGGCTTGCCTAGCTACCACGAGTAGGCGCCATCACGATCCCGATGTTGGGGGAAAATCCGGGCCGTGACAAGTTGGTATCAGAGCTCTAGGTTACATAGGTCTCACCACTCACGAACAAGCTTAGTAGAGTTTGAGAGGTAGGTACGGAGACGTCTGTACTTGTCCTCCAGAGTCTATTGAGTTAGGAAAAAGTCTCTCATTTGTTCTTTCTTGTCGTGCTACTTGATCCTCAATTACTGATTGAATTTCTATTCTGTCCTTTCGCAGATGGTAAGGACACGCACTTCTTCGTCCGCCGACCAGCAGCCTGAGCCCCAGACAGCTCCTGTGAGGGGCAGGGGTCGAGGCCGTATCAGAGGCCGTGGTAGGGGTAGAGCTCAGCCTCAGGCAGCTACCCCAGAGGTGGAGCCTCATATTGAGATTGAAGAGGAGGTTCCGGTTCCAGCAGCTCCAGTGGGCCTAGCTCAGGTCCCAGGAGAGGCTTTGATTACCCCGGATCTCCGGGATGCTTTGGTCAGAATAGCGGGATTTATGGATAGCATTGCCAGAGCGGGTTTATTATCAGTTGCCCCAGCCACTTCTCAGGCTGGAGGAGGGGCCCGGACTCCTATTGCTCGTACTCCGGAGCCAGTAGCTCCTCAGCCTCAAGCACCGGTGGTTCAGCCAGCTGTGGCCACACAGTCAGGTACTACGGCTCATGCCGGAGATGGAGCGGCCATGACTTCTGATTCCTTATGGAGACTTGATCGGTTCTCCAAGCTGTTTACCACTACTTTCAGTGGAGCCGCATCAGAGGATCCTTAGGACTTTTTATTCAGTTGCCATGAGATTCCCAAGACTATGGGGATCGTGGAGACAAACGGAGTTGATTTCTGTACCTTCAGACTTGCAGGATCCGCCAAGACTTGGTGGAGAGATTATTGCTTGACTCGACCAGCAGGGTCCCCAGCTCTATCATGGGACCAGTTTGCGGAACTGTTTATGGAGAAGTTTCTCCCTGCTACTCAGCGGGATTTACTTCGGAGGCAGTTTGAGCGCCTCCATCAGGGCACTATGACAGTTACACAGTATGAGACGAGATTTATTGACTTGGCTCGTCATGCAGTGGTGATACTTCCCACGGAGCGGGAGAGGGTCCGCAGATTTATAGATGGGCTTAATCAGCCGATTAGACTCCAGATGGCTATGGGCGTGGGGAGTGACATATCATTTCAGGAGGCAGCCAATGCGGCACGCAGAGTTGAGATGGCTCTTGCTAGGGGAGGCGCTTATTCTTCGGATAAGAGGCCTCGTCATTCGAGCAGGTTTGGTGGTTCTTCCTCCGGTAGCGAGAGAATCCTTTGATAGAGGCCGGTCCTCCGGGCCTTTTCATTCCGCCCTTCGAGCTTCGCGGGGTGGATCGGGTGATCGTGGTCTCGGGGGCATTATTCGGACCAGTATCCTATTAATGCTCAGCCTCTTCGGAGTGTTCGTGGAGGCCATTCGGGTCGTCAGGGCCAGCAGCCCTATCAGTCTAAGAGTTGCTACGGTTGTGGTGACCCGGGTCATTTTATCAGGAATTGCCCTATAGCAGCGGGCAACTCTCAGCAGCGAGGTCCTCGTCCTATGATTCAGGCCCCAGCTGACCCTCAGCCTGCCCAGCCAGCCAGAGGCGGGGGTAGAGATTATAGAGGTGGAGGTCGAGACCGTAGAGGTAGAGACCGTCCAGCCAGAGGTAGAGGTCAGCCAGTTGATGGTCGTCCTAGAGACGCAGCTCAGAGGGGAGGTGCAGATCCCCGTTTCTATGCTTTACCGGCCAGGCCAGAGGCAGAGGCATCAGATGCCTGTGATTACAGGTACTATTCTTGTGTGTGGCAGAGGTGCTTCGGTATTATTTGACCCTGGATCTACATATTCCTATGTGTCTTCCTACTTCGCACCGTATTTGGTTGTGCCCAGCTATGCTCTGGATATTCCAGTTTATGTGGCTACGCCAGTGGGTGACTCTATTGTAGTCGATCGGGTGCATCGTTCGTGCGTAGTTATATTTGGTGGTCTTGAGACCCGTGTTGATCTGTTGCTCTTGGATATGGTAGATTTTGATGTCATATTGGGGATGGACTGGTTGTCCCCATACCATGCTATTCTTGATTGTCATGCTAAGACTCTCACCTTAGCCTTGCCAGAATTACCCCGATTAGAGTGGAAGGGTACCTCAAGCCACTCCGTTCGCACTGTTATTTCTTATGTTAAGGCTCGACGTATGGTCGAGAAGGGTGTCTAGCTTATTTGGCTTATGTTCGTGATTCCAGCGCAGAAGTTCCTTCCATTGATTCAGTCCCTATTGCACGGGAGTTTCCGGAGGTTTTTCCTTCAGACCTACCGGGCATGCCACCCGACAGGGATATTGACTTCTGTATTGATTTGGCACCGGGCACTCAGCCCATCTCTATTCCACCCTATCGTATGGCCCCGCCGGAGTTAAAGGAGTTGAAAGATCAGTTGCAGGACCTTCTTGAGAAGGGTTTTATCAGGCCCAGTGTTTCCCCGTGGGAGCACCTGTATTATTTGTAAAGAAGAAGGATGGCTCGATGCGGATGTGTATTGATTACCGGCAGTTAAACAAAGTGACTATCAAAAATAAATATCCACTGCCGAGGATTGATGATTTGTTTGACCAACTCCAGGGAGCGAGGGTATTCTCTAAGATAGACTTGAGGTCGGGCTACCATCAGCTGAAGATCAGGGCGGCTGACATTCCTAAGACGACCTTTCGCTCTAGATATGGGCATTATGAGTTCTTGGTCATGTCCTTCGGGTTGACCAATGCCCCGAGCAGCATTCATGGAGTTGATGAATCGGGTATTCAAGCCTTACTTAGATCCGTTCGTGATAGTCTTCATAGATGACATCCTGGTGTACTCCCGCAGCCGGGAAGAGCACGAGCAGCACCTCGAAGTGGTTCTTCAGACTCTGAAAGATAATCGACTATATGCCAAATTTTCTAAATGTGAGTTCGGTCGAGTTCGGTAGCATTTCGGGTCACATTGTATCCGTGGAAGGTATTCGAGTAGACCCAAAGAAGATTGAGGCGGTCCGGAATTGGCCTCGACCAGCTTCGGTGATCGAGATACGGAGTTTCTTGGGATTAGCGAGGTTACTACCGTCGTTTTGTAGAGGGTTTTCTTCTATTGCAGCCCCGATGACCAGGTTGACCCAGAAGGGTGTTCAGTTTCGGTGGTCGGAGGAGTGTGAGGCGAGCTTTCAGAAGCTCAAGACAGCCTTGACCACCGCACCAGTGTTGATACTACCTATAGGTGCAGGGCCTTATACAGTTTATTGTGACGCATCTCGTACAGGGCTTGGAGCGGTATTGATGCAGGATGGTAAGGTTATCGCTTATGCTTCGAGGCAGTTAAAGATACATGAGAAGAATTATCCGGTTCATGATCTTGAGTTAGCAGCAGTGGTTCATGCCTTAAAGATCTGGAGGCATTATCTATATGGTGTGACATGTGAGGTGTACACTGATCACAAAAGCCTACAGTACTTGTTCAAACAGAAGGAGTTGAATCTACGACAGCGGAGATGGTTAGAGTTGCTAAAAGACTATGATGTTACTATATTATATCACCTAGGTAAGGCCAATGTGGTGGCCGATGCATTGAGTAGAAAGTATGCCAGCATGGGTAGTCTTGCATATATTCCGGTCAATCGGAGACCATTAGCTCTAGATGTCCAGGCCTTAGCCAACCGGTTCGTGAGATTAGACATTTCTGAGCCTAGCAGGGTGCTAGCCTGCACGGTCGCTCGTTCTTCTTTATTAGAGCGTATCCGTGAGAGGCAATTTGATGATCCTCATTTGCGTGAGTTGAGAGATACAGTACAGCGGGGAGGTGCCACACAGGTAAATCTAGATGATGATGGGGTATTGAAATTGCGGGGTCGAGTTTGTGTGCCCAATGTCGAAGGAATTCGAGAGTTGATCTTAGCAGAGGCCCACAGTTCGCGGTATTCTATTCACCCGGGCGCCGCGAAGATGTACCAGGACTTACGGCAACACTATTGGTGGCGCAGAATGAAGAAAGATATCGTTGCGTATGTCGCTCGGTGTCTAAATTGTCAGCAGGTGAAATATGAGCACCAGAGACCTGGTGGTGTATTCCGGAGGATTGAAATTCCCGAGTGGAAATGGGAGCGGATCACTATGGACTTCGTTACTGGACTTCCTTTGACTCGGAGGAAATTTGATGCTATTTGGGTCATTGTTGATAGGCTGACCAAATCAGCACACTTTATTCCAGTATCTGTCTCCTACTCGTCGGAGAGGTTAGCGGAGGTTTACATTAGGGAGATTGTTTGTCTCCATGGGGTGCCAGTATCTATTATCTCTGATCGGGGAATGCAGTTTACCTCGCGGTTCTGGAGAGCGGTTCAGCAGGAGTTAGGCACCCAGGTTCAGTTGAGTACAGCATTTCATCCTCAGACGGATGGCCAGTCAGAGAAGACTATTCAGATTCTTGAGGACATGATTCGAGCCTGTGTTATTGATTTCGGAGGCTCGTGGGACCGGTTTCTGCCATTAGCAGAGTTCGCCTACAATAACAGTTACCAATCTAGCATCCAGATGGCCCCGTATGAGGCGTTGTATGGTAGGCGATGTCGATCACCGGTTGGATGGTTTGAACCGGGAGAGGCTCGGTTGTTGGGTACAGACTTAGTTCAGGAGGCCTTAGATAAGGTCAAGACTATTCAGGAGAGATTGCGTTCAGCTCAGTCTAGGCAAAAGACTTATGCGGATCGTAAGGTTCGAGATGTAGATTTCATGGTTGGTGAACGAGTATTGCTCCGGGTGTCGCCTATGAAGGGCGTGATGAGGTTTGGGAAGAAGGGCAAGCTCGGCCCTAGGTATATTGGCCCATTTGAGATTCTAGACAGAGTGGGAGGGGTGGCTTACAGATTAGCTTTGCCGCCTAGCTTATCAGCCGTGCATCTAGTTTTTCACGTATCTATGCTTCGGAGATACCACGGCGATCCCACACATGTGTTAGACTTCATTACTGTAAGGCCCCGTAAAATTTTTGTGCATAAAACCTAGTGGCTGTGGTGTCATGGTCCGAATAATGTGTTAGGAATGCGTAGCGGTTCGGACCCTTGGTAATGATTTAAGTTTCAAAAATGTAGAGAAATAATTTTTCCGAAAAAGTGTCAAATGTGCGGTCAAGAATGCGACCGCAAACCTGACATGCGGACCGCATTCTGACCGCAAATCGTTCCAGAGAGTTGCCCAAATCCGTGTCAAATGTGCGGTCGATATGCGATCGCATGTCAATCTGCGGTGCACTTTTGCGACCGCAGAATCAACATGCGGTCCGCATAGTGACCGCATGTCTTAACAGAACCTGCGTAATTTTTTGAGCCATTCTGCGGTCACTATGCGGACCGCATGTTGATTCTGCGGTCGCATAGTGACCGCATATTTGACCCCGGCCCAGATTTTTGTAACATTTTGACCCGAGCTCTTCTTTAATATAACACACTTCTTCTTCATTTTATCATATCATCTTACTAAAATTAGAGAGAGAAGAGAGGGTTTTTAGAGAGAGAAGTTCTTCATCTTCAAAGATTGTTCCAACTACTTAATTCCAAGGGATCCTAGGGCAAGGATTCAACTTCCCCAATATTTTCAAGGTAAAAACCCTAACTATTTTCTTTGATTTTCAGTTTTAAATTGGGTAAAGAGAGGTTTGCATATAATAGCTTTTGGAAATAGAATTTTACACTCATGCATGATTTTTGAACTTGATTTCTAGTAAAAAGAAGTGAGTAGAAGTAAGAGTCTTCAAAAACAAGGTTGGCAATATCTTGTGTAAGCATAAAGTAGGAGGAAAAATCATCACCAGGTATGTATGGCTAATTTTGATTCTTGTAAAATCGCCCAAATGTGTGCGAATTGTTTTGGCATGTGTCAAATTGAGAGATTCTACGTAATCCTTTGATTTCCCTGTTGAGCAGTTGATTGATGTTGAACTATGTGTGGTATGAAATATGAATTGAAAGATAAAAAGGTAATCGAGGTTGGTAAAGAATTGGGAACAACCATTGTGATGGCATATTTGGCTTATTGTGGAAGGAATTTGAAACACCTTAATTGTGGTGAATTGTTGAACATGATTATGTGGGCATTTTCGATTTTGGAATACTTGTAACATGGTTGTGATATTGAATTGAGAAGAAATTGAGAACATGAACCAATGTGTAAGTTGCTTATTTGAACTTGTTGAAATTGTGTGTAGTACCTTATCTGCTGTTTGAAATTGTTGTGTTTTCAGCTGTAAGGCGGGGTCGTGTTGCGCGCCGCAACGTGGTGAAATAAGGTTTGGGTTGGGGTGATAAGGGTGGCCGAGGTAATAAGGGTGGTCAGGGGCAATAAGGATGGAAAGCGATCGAAATCGCTATTGAAAATTGATACATAAATCAATAATGTGAAATTGTGAAAGGAGACAGCAGGAGAGTTTGCAACCTGTGGGGCACCGATTGCCCCTTTGTTTGACTACTTGTGCTTTACGTGATTGATTGGTTATTGTTAAATTGGTTGATCGTAGAAAGTGCTTTGTGTGAGAATTATTTGAAATGAGGAAAATGTGGAAACATGGTTGGCTGGCTTAATTAATTGTTGATGTAATTTAATGGCTTGAGTTTACTTGGGACAAAGTTTGTCCATACATACCAGTACAATTCAAGTGTACTGACGTCCCTTTTGCCGGGGGCGCTACATTCGTGTTATGATTGTAGGTGGATCAGTAGCAGGCACTTCAGCTCATCGGCAGTAGTATCTTTCATCCTCCACTGCCCGTTTTTGGTGAGCCCCTTTCTTCCTCGGGGCCTTGTGTGGTTCTTGCCACTTCGGTTTGGATTTCATTTTGGTTTTTGAAAGGTATAGCCGGAGCCTTGTTACCGGCAAGTATTGTATTTCCCTTTTTGTATCCTAGAGGCTCCATAGACATGTAAACTGTGGGATTGCGACCTATGTATATGTATGGGGCGTTGTAAATATAAATTATGAACTTGTTAGTGAATTAATCACATGGTTATGTTTATGCATTATGAAATCAGTCATTATGATTAGTAATATATTTGGTTAATGAGAAACAGTCAACACAGGGGTAACGCGTGGGAATGAAAGGCACCCAGGTCCGCTTGACTGGGGCAACCCGGTCAGGCGCCGGTCATGTCACACATGTGTTAGACTTCAGTACTGTCCAATTGGACAATGATCTATCTTACGAGGAGGAGCTGGTGGCTATTCTAGACCGGCAGGTTCGACAGTTGAGGTCGAAGAGTTATCCTTCTGTGCGCGTTCAGTGGAGAGGTCAGCCTCCTGAGGCATCGACCTGGGAGTCCGAGTCTGTTATGCGGAGCCGCTACCCACACTTGTTTCCCGACTCATGTACTTCTTTCTTTTGTCCGTTCGAGGACGAACGGTTGTTTTAGAGGTGGAGATTGTGACGACCCAAAGGGGTCATCACTTATTTTATTAATAATTTCGAGCTTTTGAGGCCTTGAAAACCTCATTCTATGTTGCCTTGATTTACGTGCACGATCCGAGCATGTACCCGGAAAGATTTTTGTGATAGAAAATATGAATTCTATGAGAAATTTGGATAAAAATGATATTAATATTGATATGGTTGACTTCGGTCAACATTTTTGGTAAACGGATCCGGACCCGAGATTGGATGGTCCCGAGAGGTCCGTAGGAAAATATGGGACTTGGACATGTGTCCGGAGTCGAATTCGAGGCCTAGAGCCCAAGTTATGAATTTTTATGTGAAATTGTTTTTGATGCAATTATTGAAGGAAATAAATTAATTGACCTTGGTATCGGGCTCGTATTTTGGTTCCGACGCCCGGTACAAGTCTTAAATATTATATATGTGATTTCTGTAAAGTTTGGTGACATTTGGATGTCGTTTGAGATGTTTTGGACCTTGAGTTCCAAGTTATGAAGTTTTGAAAATCAAAAGTATGAAAGTCATGAGTTTGAGGCTCGATTTGATTAAAACGAAGTGATATTGGCGATATGATCGCACGAACAAGTCCATAATGTGTTTTTGAGGTTGTGTACATGTTTGGTTTGGAGCCCGGGGGCTCGGGTAAAGATTTGATAGGCCGTTGGATGAAACTCTGAATTTTTGAACTGCTGGTTTTTCACCCAGCTGTTGGCTTCGCAATTGCGAAGTATTTCTCGCAATTGCGAAGGGGACAAGCTCGCAAATGCGAACATTCATCGCAAATGCGAAGCCCCCTTTGGCCCAGCCTTGTTCGCAAATGCGAACAATTGTTCGCATTTGCGAAGGTCCCCAGTGCCAGCCTATGTTCGCAAATGCGAACAATTGTTCGCAAATGCGAACATTCCCCAATCTGCCTTGGTTCGCAAATGCGAACACTGCCTGAAACAGCATGTGTTCGCAAATGCGAACATTAGTTCGCAAATGCGAACAGTTCGCAAATGCGAACAAACGTTCGCAAATGCGAACTTCCCACCCTTAGCTTATTTTTCAAACTCCAGAAATTGGTCGGGGTTCGCAATTGCGAACCCATGTTCGCAAATGCGAACACAGAGAACTGAAAAACACGAATTTCAGTCATTTCTTCACATTTTACAAAACCAAAACACCCATTTGCGATTCTTCACGGATTTCTTCTTCATCAAAACGATTGTAAGTCACTTTTTACTTAATTCTTTCAATTCCTAACATCATTAAACATGTTTTTCATAAGAAATCAATGATTTTCATGGTAAAATTCTTGTTTTTGTTAGAAAATAGGGTTTTTCATAAATTGGGGAATTGGACCTCGAATTGAGGTCCGATTTTGAAACAAATTATATACATGAACTCGTGGGGGATGGGTAACCGGATTTTGGTCCTAACCCCGAATTCCGACCATGTGGGCCCGGGGTTGAAATTCACTATTCCGGGCAGAATGTTGTAAAAGTTGTATTTGGTATTAAGAATTAGTTTGTGGAGTAGAATTGATGATATTAAATCAATTGTGTATAGATACGATTGGATTGGAGCCAAATTGAAAGAAAAGACATTTCCACGGATTGGATTGTTCATAAGCATTCGAGGTAAGTGTTTGTTCTATCCTAGCTTGAGGGAATAGGATTATGTGTTATGTGTTATGTGATCGAGTGCGGTGTATGGGCTGTGGTGACGAGCATCCATACACCGGCGTCTAGTATGACCGTGAGTCGTTGGAAAATAATTATTTTGAGATATATTACAGATGAATTGTTATTGTTCTTCCTTATTGGGACTTGTTGTGAAGATAAACATTGATTGCCCTTGATGGGACGGTTTATGAATTACTATTTCCTTCTTTGCCCTTAACTGTGATTGTTATTTGGGTGAGGAAGAGTGATAATGCACGAAGGGTGATGTCGTGCCATGTTTATTTATTTATGCACGAAGGTTAATGCCGTGCCATGTTTATTTATTGATTATGCACGAAGGATCATGCCGTGCCTCGTTATTGAACCATGTACGAAGGATCATGCCGTACTATGGATGTGAGGATGAGAGTAAAAGCACGAAGGGTGATGCCGTGTACTTTATTTGTTTATTTGGTGAGGATGAGAGTAAAAGCACGAAGGGTGATGCCGTGCAATTGTTTGCTATTCCTTGACTTGATATTACTTGTTTTTCCATTATATTTTATTTGGGTGATGCCGTGCAACTATTTGCCATTCCTTGACTTGATATTACTTGTGTTTCCATTATACCTTGTCTTCCTTGTGAACTTATTTGATTGTTATTTGGGTGAGGAAGAGTGATAATGCACGAAGGGTGATGTCGTGCCATGTTTATTTATTTATGCACGAAGGTTAATGCCGTGCCATGTTTATTTATTGATTATGCACGAAGGATCATGCCGTGCCCCTGTTATTGAACCATGTACGAAGGATCATGCCGTACTATGGATGTGAGGATGAGAGTAAAAGCACGAAGGGTGATGCCGTGTACTTTATTTGTTTATTTGGTGAGGATGAGAGTAAAAGCACGAGGGTGATGCCGTGCAATTGTTTGCTATTCCTTGACTTGATATTACTTGTTTTTCCATTATATTTTATTTGGGTGATGCCGTGCAACTATTTGCCATTCCTTGACTTGATATTACTTGTGTTTCCATTATACCTTGTCTTCCTTGTGAACTTATTTGATTGTTATTTGGGTGAGGAAGAGTGATAATGCACGAAGGGTGATGCCGTGCCATGTTTATTTATTTATGCACGAAGGTTAATGCCGTGCCATGTTTATTTATTGATTATGCACGAAGGATCATGCCGTGCCCTATTATTGAACCATGTATGAAGGATCATGCCGTACTATGGATGTGAGGATGAGAGTAAAAGCACGAAGGGTGATGCCGTGCAACCTGTTTGCTATTTCTTGAATTGATATTACTTGTGTTTACATTACACTTTGTTTTTCCTTGTGAAATTATTAACTGTGGTTAATTGTTGAATTCTTTAAGATATTCCTTATTGTGTTAATACTTGATTATTTCTTGTTATTTTGTGGTACATATATATATATTGAATTGCACAGGTTTATGTGGGTGTCTGGTCCTAGGCTTGTCACTACTTCGCCGGGATAGGCCAGGCACTTACCAGCACATGGGGTCGGTTGTGCTGATGCTACACTTATGTGCGTTTTTGCACAGGTCCAGGTTACGATCGGGAGCAGCAGCAGCAGTAAATAGATTGCGTGGGAGTTGATCACATTTGAGACCGAGGTAGCTTGCAGACGTCCGCAGGCCCGGCGTCTCTTTCTTTATTTATGTTAATAGCTGTAGTCTCATTGTTCCGAGACAAACAGAATTATGTTATATTTCCTTCGGACTTTTATGTGTAGTATTCCATAGTAGTTTGTGAGTTGGTGACTCCACGTGTTGGGTAGAGGATTTCAGTATGATTTTCACTTTGTAATTAGTTATTTCCATTTCGATAAAGTATTCCGCATTTATTTAATTAAAATTGTGTTAAAAACAGGATAGTATGAATACGGTGGCTTGCCTAGCTACCACGAGTAGGCGCCATCACGATCCCGATGTTGGGGGAAAATCCGGGTCGTGACAATTTGGGAGCGGGTGGTACGCCTACCACAAGATATGAAAAGCCTATGGCTATGTTTGGGAGCGGGTGGTACGCCTACCACAAGATATGAAATGAAAAATGAATTGAGACATGAAAGTAAGACTTGTTCCGTTGATCAGATTACTCCGGATATTGTGAGTTGTTGACTGTTATTTCTGAGCAGATTCTTTCCTTATAAACGTTCGATAACGTTTTATGTTGTTATGTATATATATATATATATATATATATATATATATATATATATATATATATATATATATATATATATATATATATATATATAGTTCAATACTTCGAGCTTCAATAATTGTACTTTAATTGAAAAGGGTATTTTCTTTATCAAATGATTACTAAAAATAACTTCATCTTTTCTTGTTGATTTACTAATTGGGATGGAAGTTGTTCTATACTTTATGTTAAGTAAGTGAGGCTCGTCGAACATTCTTAATTGTATTGGGTCATGGACCCTGTGAAATGAGCAACAAGAGAATATTGATGTGCAATGTGAAATAGAAATATGTTGGCACAAGGTGCCAGGGAAAATATTATAATTTTATTTAATTGCACGTGAGTTGTCTGTGCGGCTGTGATATAAATATGGGCACGAGATGCCGTAAAAATATGAAAGTGGGTCGAGACCTATATTATTATGATTTTGAAATGAGGCGTCACAAGGTGACCTTTACTCAAAAGAATTATATTCGAAAGATACTTATTTGAAGGAAATATATTCGAAACATATTTATTAGAAGCATATTATCCTACAGATTATTACTTGGAGGATTTATAGGCAAAAATATTTATCCTTGAAAGACTCGATTAATTAATTGCACTTGTATTTATTATTTGTTGAGAAACATTTGTGGTGTTCTTGTTGCCAACTATTTATATCTCTGGTAGATCATTGTTGCCAGCTATTTATATCTCTGGTAGATCATTGACGCCATTATTGTTATTTGTTTCTTATTATTTTGTACGCTATAAACTGCAAAGGTTTATGTGAGTGTCTGGTCCTAGCCTCGTCACTACTTCGCCGGGGTAGGCTAGACACTTACCAGCACATGGGGTCGGTTGTGCTGATACTACACTTTTGTACATTTTTGTGTACAGATCTAGGTATTTGATCGATGGTAGCTATTCGTTGCGGTGGAGACTCAAGGTAAACCTGCTATAGTGTTCGCAGTCCTCAGAGTCACCTTCAATTGTACTTATTTCCATTTGTTCCCTTTGTTTCGGAATAGTGATGTAATTATATTGTATAACTACTTTTAGAAAGGCTTGTGACTTGTACTACCGGTTTTGGGAATAGTAAATCGTTAGAGAAATTCAGTTGAAGTTAATAAGTATCAATATTATTTCGATTTATGTTAGGCTTACTTAGTTTGAAGACTAGGTGCCATCACGACTCATTCGGAGGGATTTTTGGGTCGTGACAAAAACTTCAGGCTAAAACTCAGGATAGTGCCTTTATTAGGATTCTTGAAAACACAATGTGTAAAAAAGAACATCTTAGCCATTAAGTTATGACTTCGTGCATTACTTTAACCAAATTAAAGTTGCAACTTCCTTTTCTTAAAAAAACGGGGCTTCCTTTTATTGAAATACGTGGACATCTTTGTTTTATCTAAGCTAAATATTTGTTATTGTTCATAATTTTATATTAACCTCCTAAGCTTAAAGTATATGTGATGTAACTCGGATGCATGATTTATGTGATTGCAAAGTAAAATATTTCGTTCTTTGTTTCCGTGAGCACTTGACTTCTTTTGTTTTTGCAACTTAAATATTTCGGAGAATTTATTACATTATAAATAAATAAAAAAATATTTTACATTTGAGGTTTATTTTACCGTCCAAGTTCACATTTACCTATTACTTTTTGTTACGTGTACTTGACTTCCTTACTACAAGAGTAACATGCTTGTTGGTTCTTAAATTGCCCTTAATATGTAAGGTGAGATTGTGTACATTGGGCTTAAAATGATCCCCAACTATCAACCAAGCTTGGATGAGAAGTGGATTATGAGAACTTTATTAGGTGGTTCGGGGAAGTTGATTAAGTTATTGCGGTACTGGTACTTGGGTAAGTTAGCAAACACAACAAGAATTGGCAAGGTCGAACGACAAAGATGTAACATATAAGACAATGTCTTAAGGAAGAAATAACCATCATTATGTTTATCTGCAAAAGATATGTTCTACACCACCCTACAAATGAAGGACAAATTCATCATTTGTATGCTGAGAGAGGTGCTTCAATATTTATATATGAGTTAGTCTTGTGTTTTGCCCTGTCGGATGTCCGGTAGTATTTATAAGTGATTGATCTTTTATTATGTTGTGAAATGAAATTGCATCTTCTGGATTGCTGCATTATCTACCAAAACATGTATATTCCCATGTTTTTACTGGCCAAAAATATTTCTAGATGAAATGTCTCATTTTTCACTATGAATTATGAGAGAATAAACGGGAAAGCCTGCTAGAAAATATTGTATTTTCTTCATGTGGCTTTAATATAGTATTTGAACATCTTCTATTCATTGTTTACAGGAAAAAAACAACAAAATTCACACTTTGAGAAGATTTCATTGATCTTTATGGGAATAGACTTTTGAAACAACTGAATGAATATCCAGTTATTCTTGCTAAAAAAATTGGTAGATCATCATCAGGTATTAGTACTTACATGATTTTACCTTTTTCTTTTTCAAATAACAAACAATAAAATCAAATCTTAATATTTGAATGCATGTAGGATCATCGAACAAATTCAGTGGGTTGTCGAACAAATTTAGCTCAACAATCTATTTCAATCCTCCTTACCCACAAGCTGTTGAGTTGAAGTCATGGTATTATGCATGTACTTCTTTGAGAATTATGCATCTTCATATTATTGATATAATGCATTAATATATACAAGAACAACTTTTTTATATTTATCTACCCTGTAGGGCCAAAACAATTGAACCAATGCTTAATGCATACAAGATAAAGAGTACATCTTCCACAGATTCTATTATGGTGGTTCCCTTTGAGGATGAAATCATACCTATTTCCAATATTCAAGCACAACCTCAAGTAAGAACAATATAAATTATATTATTCTATCAAAATTAAATT
Organism: Nicotiana noctiflora; assembly: GCA_032618575.1. Classification (NCBI taxonomy): domain Eukaryota; kingdom Viridiplantae; phylum Streptophyta; class Magnoliopsida; order Solanales; family Solanaceae; genus Nicotiana; species Nicotiana noctiflora. The sequence goes on from JASVEL010002186.1 coordinate 51,446, forward strand.
ATTTTTTGTAGTCACGGAAAAAATATGTGGCATTCTTGAATTATATAGGGACATGTATTTTATGTTGAAGCTGAACTTTGTCTGCCAAATGAGAACCAAAGATTATGTGTGTTAGCTTGTTCTGACTGTAAGCAATTATTCATGAGATCTTTCTCTCGGAGGACAATTTATTGTACAAACTGTCAACGATCCACTCATCTAATTCCAAGGTATAATGCTACTATATTCTTCTATATGACTAATGACTATTTAGAATCTACAGTTATTTTATTTTTATTCATCTAACCACACATTTGCTCTACATTATAACAGATGTCAATTTGAAGTCACTGTAAAAGATAATAGTGGTTTTGCAACAGCAATTATTTCTGACAAACCTGCCGAGAAAATGTTATGCCTCAGCTCAGAAGAAATTTATGACATCTGCCATGTCAAGGTAAATATTTCATATTACTATTAGCTTCAAAAACATACGAATGTCAAAATGACCCTCTTTTGATGCGTAACTAATCAATTCCGTCCTCCCAGAAACAAATTTTACCTCTTGCGGATGTGCAGAAACAGTTGAGTGGAAAGATATTCAAAATTCAAATGAAAAAATTATATACAAAATATCATGATATAGTGCAAAAGTTGTCCATTTTATCTTACATGAACAAAGAAAATGAGATCCACCAAGAGTTTCCACCAAGCATGATGGATGTTGCCAAGGGGAGCAAACGCAAAATTGAACGCCTTGGCTTGGAGGAAAAAGAAGCTAAAGAGACAACTAACAAAGACAATGCTTCCTACTACAAGCGGGGCTTGGAAATAAGGACTCCTCCTTTGAAAAAGTAATTGTAAGATATTTGAACTTTTTAAATAAGTTATTGTTCTTCCATCTTATTATATAATTAATTTAAGATGTAATTAATATAATAATTCTAAAAAATAAATCAATAGATGTGTAGTTCGTACGTATACCTCTTAGCATTATTTAATTTTCTCTTGGAACGTTCTAGCAATTTTAATCGATGTACAACATATTTACTCAATTTCACTTGATCTCTTAGTTGAAGTTGAAGCCACATTTTGCTGTTGTTTTGGGATGCATTTGAAGACATTTTGCTACTTTATTGGATGCGGTTAAAGCCATAATTATGTTGCTGCTGTCTGCCTACAATCAAAGCTAATCTTTCGCTGCTATGATATTAGGTTAGTTTACCTATTTAATATTCATTTTTATTTACAAATATGGTAGACGGTTTGAAAGGACATATGATAAGGAGTTAGAAGCCTCTAACCAGTTTGGAGTGATGGCAGTCACCAGTTTTTGCCACTTCATTGTCCATTTCTATTTAATGAATAATTTTGTCTACGTTTCAAGCAGCTGATTGAGTGCTGCCTAATCCACTGAAACTAAAATTTTATTATATAGTTGAAAAGAAAAATAAATAAACAAGGACAATAGAGATAATTCTCTATCAAAATGTAGTCAGTGCCCCTCATTTTTATTTTGGAGATGGAAAAGAATAGTGTTAGTTCTACTGAACATGGTATAGTCAAAAGGAATCCTTCATTTTTAGTTTATCTACTCCTTGATTGCTTCATCATATGAGTGCTCAATAAGAGAAATTTGGGGATGCTCGATCTTATTTTATCAATATAATCCAATTTTTTAATTGTGCACTGATTCAGTACGATCTGACTTGTCCAATCTGCTTGGTAAGCAATTCACTTGATAAAACCATGATATTTGTATCCATTCCTTTGCATGATATCACTCACTTGTTCATGAATTCTAGGATATGGTCTTCAATCCATACGCTTTAGGCTGTGGGCATCTTTTCTGCAAATCCTGTGCTTGCTCTGCAGCTTCTGTGATGATTTTACAAGGAATTAAGGCTGTAAGTAAGAAGTCAAAATGTCCAGTTTGCAGAGAGGTAACCTTTTCTTTGCACTATTATACAATCTTGTTTCTCAGTAGTTTTTCCTGTCACTTTGAGACCATATATTGCACAGTAGCATCATTACTTAATTGTAGAATGCAACACTAACTGTGCATGTGCGTGTATATATATATATATATATATATATATATATATATATATATATATATATATATATATATATATATATATATATACATCTTTTGTAAAAAACTCCGGAATGTAGTAAATACAAAAAGAGAAAAACATGAACCAAGATACAAATTTGGCGAATGCAAAATACCACTTGGAATTTCTGGTTTAGCCCACTTACTTTAATATCCATGAGAAGCAGTTTATATGATCACTTTTTATTTTGATTTGTCGAACAAACATATCAGTGGATGTTCACTGTAACCATTTTGATGGTACTGATGCATATGTACTTTATCCTGAATATGACCAACAATGTTTAATGCTCATGAGGATGTTCCATGAAGTGCTAGGTCAAATTTTCTTGTGTTGCTTTCATGTGAACTGCACTTGGATTTCCTTGAAATCTTGGACGAATTTGTTATGCGGTATTTAGAGCATCATAGATACTTAGTCATTCTAATTGTCTACTTGATTATAGTCTCAAATCAATTAGTCCGCTATTGCATTTTTAGAGGTATTACTTACCAGTCATTTATACCTTTACTGTTGGAATATTCTTTTGTTTTTCTGCAGTTTTTTATTTTTGTCCTAATAAATGCTTTTCAAAGTTTTTTGGCACTATTCCTACTTAATTATCTAGACAGAGTTTGACACTAATTCTATAAAAATCAAGTTTGATAAGAAGTATATGCCTTGACCGTCACATTTCACTTGTCGCATTCATTTTTGCTCCATTTTGTTCAAGAACAACTATTTTGCTTGAAAGACTTAATATTAGTATTGGAATGAAACCAGAGTGGTATTGAGGATTAGTAGCTGATACCAACTATTTTGGGATATTTTAGGCTTAGCTTTAGTGTTGTGTTGAATTGAGTTGCTATTTGGAAATCCATTATTTTGGGTTGAACATCTGAATATCATCTATATTTTTTCAGTGGCTGAAATGTATTTCAGTTTAATTTGAATGTGAGCACATGAACGCATGCTTTGAGTTTTTTAAAATGAAATAGTTTTAAAAGGTAATACTCTTATGTTTAGCATGTTTTCAACTAGTGTTGTATTTTCCAGCTGCATTTCATTGTCCCAATAATTCATTTTTCTCTCATTATGATTAGGTAATTGGAGCAACATAAATGGGCAGTGAATAATTGACAAAATCTATAAAGTTATCAACTTATATACAAATTAAAAAGTGAAATCATATGAACTGCAATGTGAATAATAAATTTCTCATCAAATGTCTATTAGTGTGATATTTAATGTTTAACTATGAAAATTTAAAATTACTGCATCTAAGCAGAAAAACCGCAGGCAATGGCATATTTTATGCAGCTCTAATTTACTTGTTGAGTATTTTTTATTATTATTATTTTTTTTTTTTGCTTATACTACTTTGACTTCAATTTTCTTATATTGATATATTTGTGTCAATTTTTTGTTACTCTTTCACATGTGCAAAATAAATTTAATAGGATGTATGTAAACTGTAATCATGCGACTCTACTTTTCATCTTCAATGACAAGGTTGTCCTTCATTGAAACTTGGTAGAAATTTTATACATATAAGTTGATGGTCATTTTATTGTCATAAATACCCATACACTTTTAATTAAATAATTAATCATGTGAAATCTTCTTTTCTTGTGATTTTGCAGATGTCAGTGCTTTTGTTGCACTACAAAGAATACTAATTACAGTATGGACAAAGAATCACCTTCCGTGAATATCAATATTCTCATGAATGTAAACATTATGGCACTTTCGAAGTAAAATGCATCTTTTTTGTTGATATGTAAATAACAATATGTTTATATATGTATATCGGTATTCTCATAGATGTAAATAATGTGTCACTTCAAATGCATCTCTTTTTGTTGATATGTAAATAACAATATATTTATATAGGTATATTTAGTATTCTCATGGATGTGACTCATCTTATCAATTTTTCTATTTCGGTTTGTTTTATTTCAATATTCGGTATTTTTACACTTCTATAGTGAATGTACAAGAAATGTTAGAAGTATTTTACAGTGAATGTACACTTCTATAGTGAATGTACACCAACAAAATTTAGAATAGTTTTTTGTAATATATGATAAGCAAATCATGTTTGGGTAATTTTTTCAAAAAGTACTTTTGAGTATGAATGATGCAAAATGACAGTAAATATTTAAATTATTATCAGTATTATTTGTTATAGAGAATTGAATTTATAAAAATAAGTAAAATATCTATTAAAGGTTCTAATCAATAGAAAATATAGTTATCCAACAAAATAATATTAGGTATTATGAAATTACTTATTGTTTGCGTGATAGTTCAAACATATCAATATGCGTTGTACAATATAAATCAAAACAAATTAATCACAAATAGTAATTTCATATTTAACTGTGTTGGGCCCGTGCTATACACGGGCAGAAGCCATCTAGTGGTATATATACATACCCTACCATGAACATGACACATTTTTATAGTAGTATCCCAACTACCTCTCCCCTCTTTTGTATTCTCTATTCAGAGGGAAAAATAACCATAATTTCAATCGAACTGGATACAAATATCAACATCCAATGTAGATACTAATTAATACCCTTCTTTCTATTCAGAAGACACGTCTTCCCTCCTCGATTGCCTCTGGTGGTGTCGTTTGTTGTGATGGCGTTGGACGCCACCAAAGGTCGCGGGGTCAAAGCCTCGGAGACGATCAGCTTCCTTAGCATCAATTACACATTCAGATAGAGGTAGTTTGTATCTAGTCCGGTCATAACAGTACGAATATTGCAAGTATTTATTTCGGAAGCTCTCCATTTTTCTTCTTTGATGAGGGGATATACCAGTTGGAATGAATGCAGACATAGGTGCAGTGTCACATTTTGGTGACAATTCAATTGGATCAACTGCACATCCATGAAGGATAAAGTCGGAAAACTTGGCAACGTAAGGGGCATATTTGTAATTGACTTTGTATTTGCCCCCATTGGTAGCCCAACTAGAACCATCCCATATTGTTGCATACAAAGACATTGGCTTAGAAGGGAAGTCCTCACCCATTGCTTTTGTCCTCTTGATCTCTCTTATGGGGATATTATCCACATAAAAGCTGCAACAAAATGCATAAAACACACAAATCACACAAAATATAATCAGTAATAATTACTTGATGGATTAGTCACAAAGAGATCCATACATGCCATTATACATTTTTTTTTTATTGGGTACTTACATGATGTGGCTCTCAGTCCAGAGTATGCTGTATTGGTGAAAATCTTCAGATGGATCAAACCAGAGTCCATATCTTTCTTCTCTGCCAACATTTGTGCTACCATTCCCATATATATTTGTTTGAATCCTCCAGTTTTTTGCTCTTATATTTCCCAAGAACTCAAAGTCAATTTCATCATGCTTCTTCTCAAACATGTCACCATTAGACATCTGTCATCATTTAAATTTAAAAATGAAAGTTGCAGGATAGTCCATGTAACACTACAATCCAATTACTTATCAAAGAAAACAACAATATAATCCATTCTTTATATATACATAATCCAATCAGGGGCGAATTTACATGGCTCTAAGCGGTGTCACGTCGAAATTTTTTATTATTTATATATATAAAAATAATAGATAAAACGGAAATACAAGATAAAAGCAATAAAAGTGATACCACTTGTAACAAAACAGCTAAGTAGTTTTATTTTTTGACCGCTTATGAAAAAATCTGTTGATTCATCATATTATCACATTTTGAAATTTACAGTTTCTGAAAGGTGGTAAAAATCAGTCTGAAAGGTAAAAAAGGCACTTTCTTCGTTTCAATTTATATGAAACTGTTTGACTAGATACGGAGTTTAAAAAAAATAAAGATTTTTGAAATTTGTGGTTCTAAACAAATTAAAAAGGAGTTTCTGATTATTTATGTGGTTATAAAAGCTTCTCATTAAGAATAGAACTGGAAGTTTAAGCTAAATTATTTCCAAATTTTGACTTCTTTTTTAAGAAATGACTAAAAATCAAATACGTTAACATATACTAGAACGGAGGAAGTACAAAAAAGAAGAGAGGGGAAGGTGGGCAATTCCTAGCCCAACAAACAATTACCAAAAAAAAAAAAAAGGAATAAAAAGAAGGAAATAGAAAGGATTAATCTTGGAGACCATTCACTATACCTGTCTTCCTCTTTTTCCTTTTTGGTAATATGATGGTGTGTTTACCCAATTTCAGGTAAAATATAATCAGAAAAACAGAATGATCAAGAACCCATATGAGCATGCTTGTCATATTATATACTAGTATATTTTTTAACAATTGCCATGTTCAGGCCAACTTAGAGGCATCTCAAATACTTTAACGAATATATTATTATTTTCATAACTTTGTCTAACAAAACTTGAAATTACCTACACACCTTATCGCACCCACACTTTTTACCTATAAAATCCTAAATTAAGTAATATCCGCTATATAATTTTTTAAAGTTAATATTAGGGTATAATTTGACTATTTTCACTTGACCGTCAACCTAGCATAATTCTCATCCTTTATCAAGAATTGGAATATAAAATCCATCAAGAATCTTTATCTTAATTATTTGTGTTAAATAAATAAAGAATCAAATCAGATAGTATTGGTTTTACTTACATAAAATGCAACAACCACTCCAGCAGTGTAATCTGCTGGTAACTTAATAGAAGCACTGAAGTAGCCATGAAGGTAGAGATCTTGAGACACAAATCCTGCTCCTGTAATTCATCCATTTAATTCCACAAAAACCAAGTATTGAAAAAAACAAAACAAATTTCCATATAAAAGCTACTCCTTTCGTTCTAGTTTATAAAATATTACAGAATTTTCTTATATGTTCTTCCGTAAAGCAATGATTTGTATATTTAAATGTAATCTAACCTGAATTTCTCATTATACCCTTAATAACAAGCGGTAATAACATGTCTGATACCACAAATACAATAACTTAAAATAAAATATGTTCATTTGTAACAAGTTTAACTACGTCACACAAAAATATTAAAGCCAAAAAAAGAAGAAGAAATGAACCTGTTCTTTCATCAAGACAAATATGAACTGATTTTCCATCTTCAAGAACCATAAGATTATCATGGCCAAAGAGTTGTGAGTACCCTTCATCAAATGGTAAAGTTTGGAGCTTTTTTGAAAACCCTGAAATTAATACAAGAAAAGAACATAGTATGAAAATTTCCAGACGAAAATTCACCATTTTTTTTTGGTCCCGTTTTGGTTGAACAGAAAAATAAGTAGTAGCTTTATATAAGCAAACGAGAGAGAGAACCAAAGACAAAAGGGAAGGTTTTTATGAGCTGTTCATACCAAGTGGACAAAACTTTCTGTTGGAATTTTGAAAGAGAAACGACAAAAACATATAAAGAAGAAGAATTTATTGTTTTTCTTTTTTATTTAAATCAAGTGGCTAGTGAAAAAAGAAGAGAAAATATAAGTAGATATACTATACATATTGATTGGAGAGAAATGATAGGAAAGAAAAAAGGTAATTTGCATCCTTTTTTGGTTTAAATAAGGCTAAGATCACAAGTGGAGATATTGTTTAGCTTTTGTTTTTTTCTATTATTTCCTCTTTGTCTATGCAAAGAAAAGAAAGGACAAAAAATTATTACTCCTTTTCGTTTCAATTTAAATCTTATATTTTATTTATCGAGAGCTAAACTGTATAAAATTTGACTATTATTTTAATTTTATCATATTAAGTTGAGAAATATTGCAACTTATAGTACTTTACATTATAGATTATGAATATCTAAATTTTAATTTTAAAATATTGAGTTGAATTAATCTAATTTAACTTTAAAATTTAATTAAATTGACTCTCGATAAGAAAAATATATCATCTAAATTAAAAATGAGGGGGTAAAACCTTAATGAGTGTTATAAATAGAATTTTATTTATGGTGAATGTCTATATTTAGAGAAATTCTAGGTTTTATTACTTGGTGGCTAAGTCACCATCTCCCTATAAATAGAGGGTTCTATTCCATTGTAATTGATCCCAAAATGTAATAAAAATTCCCTCTCTCTCTTTCCCTGCAATATTGTTGTTCTTCTTTTATTATTTTATAACACGTTATCAGCACGGGACTCTAACCAATTGAGTAGAAACTTTGGGATTGAGCATAATGATTGTCAATTGTTTCATGAACTTCCTTCATGATTAAAATTCTGAATTTAAGGTAAGTATTTTACTTTTCTCTTTCAAATTCTTGAAATTCTATAATTTGATTTTATATACAGGCAAAGACAACAAAGTTTGATTATAACTCTAAAGGAGTTTTTAAGAAATTACACCCACATGAAGTGGTAAAATTTCTATGTCTTGCCATGATCAAAGTCATGTATGATCGTGCGCAAAAGAAGTAAAAACCTGTCCTATTGAATTTTCTCAATTCTCATTCCCTTAAGAGAATGTGATAGCAATATGTGATAAGTCTGAAAGAAGAAAAAATTATTACCGTGAAGGTATCAATGGATGTGGACGTGACAATAAACGAAATTATAATCGTCATCATTGTGATAATGAGAATAATAAGGATTCTCAAAATAATCCTTCACTATGTGAAGGTAATATTTGTCATCGATTTGACATGAGATTTTATTTAGCACATATAGATGATTATGGTCCATTCATGATGAAAATGTGACAACATCTGATTTACTACACTCACCTCTATTGGTATTGAATATACTACACTCACCTCTAGAAGGAGGTTTGAGATGAAATAAGAAAATAATTTCATTATTATGGTATGAATGGTCATTGATTACGTACCCATTGTGATTAGCCAAAATATTATGGCAGTGGATTATTACATGAAAAAAGTAATAGAAGCAACATATTTTGCCTATAATGATTTTGACCATGGCCATAATGGTATAACTTTCTCTTTAAAAGAGATATTCACCACATGGATGTTGATAAATATGTGGTAGTACAAAATTAATTGAGAGCTCTGGAAGAGCAAATTATTACTATTTTGCAAAAACACAATTAATTACCAATAAGGTATTGTATTGTAGTAAGCCTCAAAGAAACTTATTCAGTTTCCAAATACGTGAAAGCGATTGATGATATTGAGACTATAAATAAAGGAAAGATTTAATATCTTCTATTACTACAACTGTAGCGGGGTAATATGTATGTGAAAAGTTACCCGCTTTATTCTCCAATTTGTACTACATAAATAAAAGAATATCACAATGAAGTGAATATTTATTGATATAAAAATCCATATCATAATAAACTTGGAGTTTATTCAAAATTGCACACATCATGGTGTAAATCTGAAGTGTATCAATATTGATAATTTATCCAGTTGGCATAATTGATTTTTCCATATCAATTTAAGTATGATGTGCAAAAATAATAGAGAATTCACATGGGTAAATATTAAAGAATTAGAAAGTTCTTTACGAATTCTCTTACATTGTTTGTTCTCATTAATTAATAGATCAACTAAAATTGGGATTGAATCCCATGAATGCTGGAAATATCAAAGGTGAATATGAGCTCATTCACCTGCTATGTATACCACATAAGATGCATCTATGAGATGGTTACATGTGCAATTATTATTTACCCGCAACTTGGCCGGTGTGTGCGAGGTAACTTGCTCAATAATTTGATTTAGAGCATAATTTCCAGATTTTCTATTCAAGAAGTTCATCTTGATAAGTTGGTCTACATCATAGTTGGTTTAGCAAAATAATTTATTGAGTGCCTCCACTTAATAGCTAAATTATTGCTTATGAGAACAAAGTTATCTATATCGATTTGATATAGGTTACATACGAAAGTATATTACATTCTCCCCTCACAAGTGGTTCAGGGTGAGGAACCAATTAATTTCATCTTAATATTATTGATGTGCAGTGTATATTTTGATAAACACCAAAACGCACAAAGATGTGCTCTCAAAGTTGAGGAAATAAGTTAGTTTTTCTAACATGAAGAGGAGACATGATAAAAAGTTACGAGGAATAAATTATCGTTTCTGCATCTAGATCCTAGAATAAAATAATATTAACTTGAAGTTCATAAAAGGATAATTCATGTGCAATTCATTGCAAAGCATGCCAGACGCATTTGCTGACCCAAATAAAGTAACTATATTCTCATTGCAAATGCTCATATTAAGTCATAGAAGGACGACAAAGTCTATGGTAAGCTTAAAGCGTATAGACAATCAGTTTCAAATAAACTTCTTGATAAAGAAGATGAGCAGATGATCAAAATGATCATAATAAAAGAGGCAAGTGATCCAGAAGATCACATGACATAACACTTCGTAATGTCTCATGAGAGATTCAGGTACCTGAATATATGAATGAATATTTTGAAGGCTCAAGGATGTGAATTGATGCTCTCATCAGGGGGAGTTAATACGCGTTGTACTCTTTTTCCCTTAGAAGGTTTTGTTCCACTCGGTTTTCCTTGCAAGGTTTTTAACTAGGCAATCAAAAGGCGTATTTTAGATATGTGTACTCTTTTTCCTTCTCTAGATTTTTTTTCTCATTGGGTTTTTCTTTAGTTAAGGTTTAAACGAGGCACATTATTTGTTGAATAGACATTCAAGGGGGAGTGTTATAAATAGAATTCTATTTATGGTGAACGTGTATATTTAGAGAGATTTTAGGTTCTATTACTTGGTGGCTAAGTCACCATCTTCCTATAAATAGAGGATTCTATTCCATTGTAATTGATCTCAAAATGCAATAAGAATTCTCTATCTCTCTTTCTCTGCAATATTATTGTTTTTCTTTTATTATTTTATAACAATGAGCCTTTTTTTCTCTATATTTGTAGAGGAATATAGTTTAGAAACCACGAGAATGGTATTTATTTTGCATTTACTGATATAGACATATAGATTGGAGAAAAAGATATTCAACTTATACCTATAAGAGCTATAAGTAGAAAGAAAATCGCAATAGTACTCAAAGCAAATTGCTGAATGCATAAATCATGGCCCCCAAAAAGTTAGAATTAGTCAATTTACTCAACCACAATTGGCATGGTAAATGTTGACTTTGGTGTATAACCAAGCAAAAAGCTGAGATGTGATACAATAAAAATATTTTTAGCCCCCAATATTGTTGGTTGCGTGAGTTGTTGCATATGGAAGATTTAGGATCCATTTTCTTTATTAGCCGCCTCCTCAGTCGAAGCTCGTTGTACCTAGCTTATCTAGTACTCACTTTGTTTTAATTTATGTGAATCTATTTTCTTTTTAGTCTGTGCAAAAAAAAATGACATTTTTCCTTATTTGGAAACAATTTACCTTTATGCAATGATTTATAGCCACACAAAATAAAAGTGTCTTATTTTACACCACAAGATCAAAAGTCTTCTCTATTTTTTTAAACTTCGTATCCAGTCAAATGGGTTCACATAAACTGAAACGAAGGTAGTACGATTTACATCTTCTATATAATTTGCGAGTTATTGCACCATAAACAGGTTACATAGTCGTCACCCAAAGAGCAACGTAACGGCTACGGATTTCATAGGAATTTCCAAAATAAAATAAAATAAAATTGTAGTGCTAATTAGTTTTTTCATTTTCCCATTCTCATGCGTTATTATAAGGTGCTAAAATTATCACAAAAGCAAGCTAACCTTTAGGAAAACGATCACAAAAGCTAATATGTGGGGCTAACAAAAAACAAAATTTAAAAATAATAATCATTAGCTCAAAAACGATGATGGATGATGCTTTTTGGAGTAGAAAGTGAATCTCCTTTCTTTTTCTTCAGATTATATTTTATTTTGTATAACAACAACAACAACAACAAAAACTAATATTTAAAAATACATAGTATCGAGTTACCTATATTTAGCATACATTTTTATTTGATTATTAAAATTAAGTTATGTTATTTGGTAGGACTGTATATAATATGGTAATTACCGAATTATCAATACCGAAATCCGAAATTTTGGTATATGGTATTCAGTATTATGGTATTTGATATGGTATTTTGTTTAAGTTTTTAATATAATTTGGTATTATGTATAGTATTTTGTTATTTAAAAAATATCACCGAAACACCAATATCGTACCGAAATTTATACTATATTACACATTACATATTTTATTGATTAACATACAAAATTAGACAATACGTTTCTTTGGTATTCATGTTTAGGTTGGCAGTAAAGCCCGTCTACTTCTTTAGAAAAATGGAGGAACAAGGTAGGATACATATTCTAATCATACTTTGTAGGTTGTCAAGCAGTTTAACGTAATATTCCAACGATTTTGGAGTATTTCTTACTCTGTTATTCTTGTACGGTTGTTGCATATGTTGGATTAGTCCTTGTTGTATTGTCTAATTTCAACAATTAACTCTAAGCAAGTAACATGATATTTTCAATGATTAAATGTATACCTTTATATACATTTTTTCTCTTAGTTGATAGTTGATGGTTTTGGACAAAAATTTTCGGAGTGTCAGGTGAGTTTAGAATATTTTTCATTAAGTACTTTAATTAAGAATAGTACATTATATGGCTTTATGCACTAGTTAATATTCATGTCAAATAAAACAAAATTATCGATCGAATAAACTGAAATTGGAAGGAGAAAAGCTAAGTCATACAGCAGGGGTGTCAATGGTTCGGTTTGACCGATTATTTTATAAAACTTTTGTATTTTTGTGTAACCAAAATTAGATTTTTGGAAACCGTCCTAATCATTTCAGTTTCTCTTCGGGTATGATTCAGCTTATTTTTTGGTAATTTTTACAAAATGTCATGCAAGAGACGCTGGTTGTGCTATAATGTGTACTTTCATAGAAATTTGGCAAAATGCTCCAGATATTTTTACTATTTTAAAAGTGATGATCAAAGAAACATAAAAAATCTCTAGAATAGAGATTCATCCCCCTATTCTTGTGACGACCCAAAGGGTCATCACTTGTTTTATTAATCATTTCGAGCTTCTGAGGTCTTGAAAACTTCATTTATAGTTTCCTCGATTTGCGTGCACAGTTCGGGCATGAAGCTGAAATTTTTTATGTTGAAATATGTGAAATATGTGAAAAAATTGAGGAATTTTGATATTAATATTGATATGGTTGACTTTGGTCAACATTTTTGATAAACGGACCTGGAACCGTGATTTGACGGTCTCAGAAAATCCGTAGAAAAATATGGAACTTGGGCATATGCCCGGAATTGAAATCCGAGGTCTAGAACCCCGGTAAAAGAATTTTTCTGTTAAATTGTTTTCCGAAAATGTTTAAGGAAAATGAAACTGAAATTTGATTGAAAAGTGGTGATATCGGGCTCGTATTTTGGTTCCGACACCCGATACAGGTCAAATATATTGGTTAAGCGCTTCCTGTAAAGTTTGGTTGAAAACGGACGTCGTTTGACGTGTTTCGGTCTTAAATTGGAAATTTTGGAAATTATGAAATTTGAAAGAATTCTTGAGTTTTAAGGCTCAATTCATTGATTTTGATGTTATTTTGACGATTTGATCGCGCGAGCAAGTTCGTATGATATTTTTAAGTCAGTGTGCATATTTGGTTTGGAGCCTCGAGGGCTCGGGTGAACTTTGGATAGGCCACGAAATCAATTTTTCATGTTAGAAAGTTGCTGTCAGCACCTGGTCTGCAGAGTTCGCAAATGCGAACAATAGTTCGCAAATGCGAACTTTCCAATATCCTGCCTGTGTTCGCAAATGCGAACTTCCCAATAATCTGCAGAGTTCGCAAATGCGAACAATAGTTCGCAAATGCGAACTCCCAATAGTCTGCCTGTGTTCGCAAATGCGAACAAACTTTCGCAAATGCGAAGGCCCCAAAATTGCCTTGGCTTCGAAAATGCGAACAAAAGTTCGCAAATGCGAACTTCCCAGCCTTAGCTTATTTTTCAAACTCCAGAAATTGGTTGGGGTTCGCAATTGCGAACCCATGTTCGCAAATGCGAACACAGAGACCTGTAAATCACGATTTCCAACTTCATTCTTCACATTTCACAACCCAAAAACACCCATTTGCGATTCTTCACGGACTCCCTCTTCTTCAAAACAATTGTAAGTCACTTTTTACTTAATTCTTTCAATTCCTAACAACATTAAACATGTTTTTCAATAGAAATCAAAGGTTTTCATGGTAGAATTTCTTTTTTTTGGTAGAATATAGGGTTTTCATGAATTGGGTAATTGGACCTCGAATTGAGGTCCGATTTTGAAACAAATCATATACTTGAGCTCGTGGGGGAATGGGTAACCGAATTTTGGTCCGAACCCCGAGTTCCGACCATGTGGGCCCAGGGTCGAAATTCACTATTCCGGACAGAATGTTGTAAAAGTTAAAATTGGCCTTATGTATTAGCTTGTTGAGTAGTATTGATGATATTAAATCAATTTTGTATAGATACAATTGGATTGGAGCCGAATTTGAAAGGAAAAGGCATTGCCACAGATTGAATTGTTCGTAAAACATTTGAGGTAAGTGTTTGTTCTATCCTAGCTTGTAGGAATAGGAATTTAGTTATGTATAAATATTGTTGATGCAGAGATTATTGGCTAAATGTCGGTAATATATATATTTATAAATTGGGATCGTGTGGCGCGCCGACCACTTATATAATAAGAAATGGGATCGTGTGGCACGCCGACCACTTATATATTTATGAATTGGGATCGTGTGGCACACCGACTACTTATATATTTATGAATTGAGATCGTGTGGCACGCCGACCACTTATATATTTATGAATTGGGATCGTGTGGCGCGCCGACCACTTATATAATAAGAAATGGGATCGTGTGGCACGCCGACCACTTATATATTTATGAATTGGGATCGTGTGGCACACCGACCACTTATATATTTATGAATTGAGATCGTGTGGCACGCCGACCACTTATATATTTATGAATTGGGATCGTGTGGCGCGCCGACCACTTATATAAAAAGAAATGGGATCGTGTGGCACGCCGACCACAAAGTGATTTAAATCTTGGCATTGGCCATAGTTGCCGTAGCCTATTGATATATTTGGGAGCGGGTGGTACGCCTACCACAAGATATAATCTATTGACATATTTGGGAGCGGGTGGTACGCCTACCACAATATATAATTACCGTGATAGTTGGGAGCGGGTGGTACGCCTGCCACGAGATATGAAATGAAAAAGGAATTAAGACATGAAAGTAAGATTTATTCTGTTGACTAGATTATTCTGGATATCACGAGTTATTGACTATTATTTCCGAGCAGAGTCTTTCCTTATAAATATTTTTGGTACATGTATATATATATTGCAACTGCACAGGTTTATGTGGGTGACTGGCCTTAGTCTCGTCATTATTTCGCTGGGATAGGCCAGGCACTTACCAGCACATGGGGTCGGTTGTGCTGATACTACACTCTGCGCTCTTTTTGCGCAGATACAGGTTACGGACAGCAGCAGCGACAGTAGCGATTGTGGATATTCCGACTACGGAGACTACGAGGTAGCCTTGCAGGCGTCCGCAGGACCCGTTGTCTCTTCTGTCTATGTATTTCATTCTGTTATCTCATGTATTCGAGATAAACAACTTATATTTTCTTTCAGACCATTGGGTGTATTATTCTTTGAAGTTCGTGAATATTGTGACACCAGTCTTGGGTAGTGTATCATGTTTGGGGTTTTCTTTATCATATTTGATAAGATTGACTAAGTCTTCCGCTAAGTTTAATTATTCCGCTGTAATTTATATGTTTTTAATTTTAAAGTCCTAATAAGAATTTGGTAATTAATGGAGGTGTAATTAATATTTGGCTTGCCTAGCTTCCACTAGTAGGCGCCATCATGACCCCCGATGGTGGAAAATCCGGGTCGTGACAAGTTGGTATCAGAGCTCTAGGTTACATAGGTCTCACCACTCACGAACAAGCTTAGTAGAGTTTGAGAGGTATGTATGGAGACGTCTGTACTTGTCCTCCAGAGTCTATTGAGTTAGGAAATAGTCGTGCGATTTATTCCTCAAATACTGATTGAATTTCTACTCTGTCCTTTCGTAGATGCTGAGGACACGCACTTCTTCGTCCGCTGACCAGCAGCCTGAGCCCCAGGCAGATCCCGTGAGGGGCAGGGGCCGAGGCCGTATTGTAGGCCGTGGTAGGGGCAGAGCTCATCCCCCGTCAGCTATTCTAGAGGTGGAGCCTCATATTGAGACTGGCGAGGAGGTTCCAGTCCCAGCAGCTCCAGTGGGCCCAACTTAGGTCCCAAGAGAGGCTTTATTTACCCGGATCTTCGGGAGGCTCTGGTCAGGATAGCGGGATTTATGGACAGCGTTGCCAGAGCAGGCTTATTACCAGCTGCACCAGCCGCTTCTCAGGCTGGAGGAGTGGCCCAGACTCCTATTGCTCGTACTCCGGAGCCAGTAGCTCCTCAGCCTCAAACACCAGTGGTTCAGCCAGCTATGGCCACTCAGTCAGGTACCACGGCTCATGTCGGAGATGGAGCGGCCATCACTTCTGATTTTTTATGGAGACTTGATCGGTTCTCCAAGCTGTTTACCACTACTTTCAGCGGTGCCACATCAGACGATCCTCAGGATTTCTTATTTAGTTGCTACGAGATTCTCAAGACTATGGGGATCGTGGAGTCCAATGGAGTTGACTTCTGTACATTCAGGCTTTCAGGATCCGCCAAGACTTGGTGGAGGGATTATTGCTTGAATCGACCAGCAGGGTCCCCAGCTCTATCATGGGATCAGTTTGCAGAGCTATTTCTGGAGAAGTTTCTCCCTGCTACTCAGCGGGATGCACTTCGGAGGCAGTTTGAGCGCCTCCATCAGGGCACTATGACGGTCACTCAGTATGAGACGAGATTTGTTGATTTGGCTCGTCATGCAGTGGTGATACTTCCCACAGAGCGGGAGAGGGTCCGCATGTTTATCGATGGGCTTAATAAGCCAATTAGACTTCAGATGGCGATGGGAATGGGGAGTGATATTTCATTTCAGGAGGCAGCTAATGCAGCACGTAGAGTTGAGATGGCTCTTGCTCGGGGAGGTGGTTATTCTTCAGACAAGAGGCCTCGTCATTCGGGCAGGTTTAGTGGTTCTTCTTCTGGTGGCAGAGAATCTTTTGACAGAGGCCATCCTCCTAGGCCTTATCAGTCAGCTCTTCAGGTTTCTCATGATGCTTCAGGTGATCGTAATTCTCAACCACGCTACTCTGATCAGCAGCCTATCAGTGCACCACCACTTCGCTATTTTCAGCAGTCGAGGGCTTGTTTTACGTGCGGTGATCTTAGGCACATTGCAAAGTATTGCCCTCGAGCTTCTGACAGATCTCAGCAGCAGGGTTCTCGTGCCATGATTCAGGCCCCAGTTCCCCCACAGCCTGTCCAGCCAACTAGAGGCGGAGGTAGGGGACATAGAGGTGGAGGTAGAGGTCATAGAGGTGGAGCTCAGACCGATAGAGGTAGAGACCAGCCAGCAGCTGATCGTCCTAGAGATACTGCTCAAGGTGGTGGGGCACAACCCCGATGTTATGCACTTCCCGCCAGACCAGAGGCTGAGTCTTCTGATGCCGTCATTACAGGTATTATTTTGGTTTGTGATAGAAAGGCATCAGCATTATTTGACCCTGGGTCTACATATTCGTATGTCTCTTCCTATTTTGCACCGTACTTGATTCAGCCCAGTGATCCACTGAGTGTTCCTGTTCATGTGTCTACACCAGTAGGCGATTCTATTGTGGTTGATTGAGTTCATCGGTCATGTATTATAGTAATTGAGGGTCTCGAGACCCGTGCTAATTTATTGCTCCTAGATATGGTGGACTTTGATATTATACTAGGCATGGACTGGCTATCTCCATATAATGCTATTTTAGATTGCCATGCCAAGACTGTGACTTTAGCTCTGCCGAATTTGCCTCGTATAGAGTGGAAAGGAATTTCAGGTCATACTAGTCGCAATGTTATTTCTTATGTTAAGGCTCAGCGTATGGTTGGAAAGGGATGCTTGGCTTATTTGGCCTATGTCCGTGATTCTAGTGCCGAGGTTCCTTCTATTGACTCTGTGCCCGTGGTTCGCAAATTTCCTGAAGTATTTCCTTCAGACTTGCCAGGTATGCCGCCCGACAGGGACATTGATTTTTGCATTGACTTGGCTCCAGGCACTCAGCCCATTTCTATTCCCCCATATCGTATGGCTCCGCCGAAGTTAAAAAAATTGAATGAGCAGTTGCAGGATTTACTTGAAAAGGGTTTCATTAGACCCAGTGTTTCGCCGTGGGGTGCACCAGTATTATTTGTAAAGAAGAAAGATGGTTCGATGAGAATGTGCATTGACTATCGACGGTTAAACAAGGTGACTATCAAAAATAAATATCCACTTCCGCGAATTGATGATTTATTTGACCAGCTTCGGGGTGCCAAGGTATTTTCAAAGATAGATTTGAGATCTGGCTATCATCAGCTGAAGATTAGGGCACTCGGTATGGACATTATGAATTTCTGGTCATGTCTTTTGGGTTGACAAATGCTCCAACGACTTTTATGGAATTAATGAATCGGGTGTTCCGGCCTTATTTAGACTTGTTTGTAATAGTTTTCATTGATGACATATTAATATATTCCCGCAGTCAGGAGGAGCATGCACAACATCTCAAAGTGGCCTTGCAGACTCTGAGAGGTAGCCAACTATATGCAAAATTTTCAAAGTGTGAATTTTGGCTAAGTTCAGTTGCATTCCTGGGTCATATTGTGACGGCAGCAGGTATTCAGGTTGATCCGAAGAAAATTGTGGTAGTCAAGAACTGGCCTAGACCGACATCAGCCACGGATATTCGGAGTTTCTTGGGGTTAGCGGGTTATTATCGCCGATTCGTAGAAGGATTTTCGTCTATTGCAACCCCATTGACCAGATTGACCCAGAAGGGTGTTCAATTTGAATGGTCCGATGAATGTGAGGCGAGCTTTCAAAAGCTCAAGACAACCTTGACCACAGCACCGGTATTGGTTTTACCCACAGGTACGGGACCTTATACTGTTTATTGTGATGCTTCCCGTATTGGGCTTGGTGCAGTGTTAATGCGGGATGGCAAGGTTATTGCCTATGCTTCGAGGCAGTTGAAGATTCATGAGAAGAACTATCCAGTGCATGATCTAGAATTGGCGGCGATTATTCACGCATTGAAGATCCGGAGGCATTATTTGTATGGTGTAGCATGTGAAGTATACACCGATCATAAGAGTCTTCAGTATTTGTTTAAGCAGAAAGAGTTGAATTTGAGGCAGAGAAGGTGGCTAGAATTGCTAAAAGATTATGATGTCACCATTTTATATCATCCGGGAAAAGCAAACATGGTGGCCGACGCTTTGAGTAGGAAGTCAGTCAGTATGGGTAGCCTTGCTTATATTCCAGTCAATCAGAGACCACTTGCTTTGGATGTTCAGTCATTGGCCAACCAATTTGTGAGGTTGGATATTTCTGAGTCTAGTCGAGTACTAGCTTGCACGATCGCTCGCTCTTCATTATTGGAGCGTATCCGCGATCAACAATATAATGATTCTTATTTATGTGACCTTAGAGATAGGTTCAGCGAGGAGGTGCTAAACAGGTCACCTTAGATGCTGAGGGGATCTTGAGGATGCAAGGGCGCATTTGTGTGCCAAATGTTGATGGGCTTAGAGAATTGATTCTAGAAGAAGCTCACAGTTCGCGGTATTCTATTCATCTAGGCGCAGCGAAAATGTATCGAGATTTGCATCAACATTATTGGTGGCGCAGAATGAAAAAGGTTATTGTGGCATATGTGGCATGGTGTCTTAATTGTCAGCAGGTTAAGTATGAACATCAGAGGCCTGGCGGTTTATTTCAGAGAATTGAACTTCCTGAATGGAAGTGGGAGCGAATCATGATGGATTTCGTTTCTGGACTTCCGAAGACTCAGAAGAAGTTTGATGCTGTTTGGGTGATTGTTGATAGGCTGACCAAGTCAACTCATTTTGTTCCTATTGCCACTACCTATTCATCCGAGAGGTTAGCCGAGATTTATATCAGGGAGATCGTTCGCCTTCATGGCGTGCCAATCTCTATTATTTCAGATCGAGGTGCACAGTTTACCTCACATTTCTAGAAGGCGGTTCAACGAGAGTTAGGAACGCAAGTTCAGCTAAGTACAGCCTTTCATCCCCAGACGGATGGTCAGTCCGAGAGGACTATTCAGATACTGGAAGATATGCTACGGGCGTGTGTTATTGATTTTGGAGGTTCGTGGGATCAATTCCTGCCGTTGGCAGAGTTTGCTTATAATAATAGTTATCAATCGAGCATCCGGATGGCTCCTTATGAAGCATTGTATGGTAGGCGGTGTCGTTCTCCGGTTGGATGGTTTGAACCGGGAGAAGCTCGGTTATTGGGTACGGATTTAGTTTAGGAGGCCTTAGATAAGGTCAAGATTATTCAAGATAGGCTTCGCACAGCTCAGTCTAGACAAAAGAGCTATGCAGATCGCAAGGTTCGAGATATAGCTTTCATGATTGGGGAGCGAGTATTGCTCCGAGTGTAGCCTATGAAGGGCATAATGAGATTTGGAAAGAAGGGCAAACTTAGCCATAGGTTTATTAGACCATTCGAGATTCTTGGTCGTGTGGGAGAGGTGGCATATAAACTTTCCTTGCCACCTAGCTTATCAGCTGTACATCCAGTGTTTCATGTGTCCATGCTTCGAAAATATCACGGCGATCCGTCGCACGTGTTAGATTTCAGCACTGTCCAATTGGACAAAGATCTATCCTATGAAGAGGAGTCGATAGCTATCCTAGATCGGCAGGTTCGACAGTTGAGGTCGAAGAGTTTTCCTTCTGTACGAGTTCAGTGGAGGGGTCAGCCTCCTGAGGCATCGACCTGGGAGTCCGAGTCTGACATGCGGAGCCGATATCCTCATGTATTCCTTGACTCAAGTACTTCTTTCTTTTGTCCGTTCGAGGACAAATAGTTGTTTTAGAGGTGGAGAATGTGACGACCCAAAGGGTCATCACTTGTTTTATTAATCATTTCGAGCTTCTGAGGTCTTGAAAACCTCATTTATAGTTGCCTCGATTTGCGTGCACAGTTCGGGCACGAAGCTGGAAAATTTTTATGTTGAAATATGTGAAAAATTTGAGGAATTTTGATATTCATATTGATATGGTTGACTTTGGTCAACATTTTTGATAAACGGACCCGGAACCGTGATTTGACGGTCTCAGAAAATCCGTAGAAAAATATGGAACTTGGGCGTATGCTCGGAATTGAAATCCGAGGTCTAGAACCCCGGTAAAAGAATTTTTCTGTTAAATTGTTTTCTGAAAATGTTTAAGGAAAATGAAACTGAAATTTGATTGAGAAGTGGTGATATCGGGCTCGTATTTTGGTTCCGACACCCGGTACAGGTCAAATATATTGGTTAAGCGTTTCATGTAAAGTTCGGTTTAAAATGGACGTCGTTTGACGTGTTTCGGCCTTAAATTGGAAATTTTGGAAATTATGAAATTTGAAAGAATTCTTGAGTTTTAAGGCTCAATTCATTGATTTTGATGTTATTTTGGCGATTTGATCGCGCGAGCAAGTTCGTATGATGTTTTTAAGTCAGTGTGCATATTTGGTTTGGAGCCTCGAGGGCTCGGGTGAACTTTGGATAGGCCACGAAATCAATTTTTCATGTTAGAAGTTGCTGTCAACACCTGGTCTGCAGAGTTCGCAAATGCGAACAATAGTTCGCAAATGCGAACTCCCCAATAATCTGCAGAGTTCGCAAATGCGAACTCCCCAATAGTCCGCTTGTGTTCGCAAATGCGAACAATAGTTCGCAAATGCGAACTCCCCAATGGTCTTCCTGTGTTCGCAAATGCGAACAATAGTTCGCATTTGCGAACTTCCCCATATTTAGCCTGTGTTCGTAATTGCGAACAATAGCAGCCTTAGCTTATTTTTCAAACTCCAGAAATTGGTCGGGGTTCGCAATTGCGAACCCATGTTCGCAAATGCGAACACAGAGACATGTAAATCACGATTTCCAGCTTCATTCTTCACATTTCACAACCCAAAAACACCCATTTGCGATTCTTCACGGAATGCCTCTTCTTCAAAACAATTGTAAGTCACTTTTTACTTAATTCTTTCAATTCCTAACAACATTAAACATGTTTTTCAATAGAAATCAAAGGTTTTCATGGTAGAATTTCTTGTTTTTGGTAGAATATAGGGTTTTCATGAATTGGGTAATTGGACCTCAAATTGAGGTCCTATTTTGAAACAAATCATATACTTGAACTCGTGGGGGAATGGGTAATCGGATTTTGGTCCGAATCCCGAGTTCCGACCATGTGGGCCCGGGGTCGAAATTCACTATTCCGGGCAGAATATTGTAAAAGTTGAAATTGGCCTTATGAATTAGTTTGTTGAGTAGTATTGATGATATTAAATCAATTGTGTATAGATACGATTGGATTGGAGCCGAATTTGAAAGGAAAAGGCATTGCCACAGATTGAATTGTTCGTAAAACATTTGAGGTAAGTGTTTGTTCTATCCTAGCTTGTAGGAACAGGAATTTAGTTATGTATAAATATTGTTGATGCAGAGATTATTGGCTAAATGTCGGTAATATATATATTTATAAATTGGGATCGTGTGGCGCGCCGACCACTTATATAATAAGAAATGAGATCGTGTGGCACGCCGACCACTTATATATTTATGAATTGGGATCGTGTGGCACGTGGACCACTTATATATTTATGAATTGGGATCGTGTGGCACGCCGACCACTTATATATTTATGAATTGGGATCGTGTGGCGCGCCGACCAATTATATAATAAGAAATGGGATCGTGTGGCACGCCGACCACAAAGTGATTTAAATCTTGGCATTGGCCATAGTTGCCGGTAGCCTATTGATATATTTGGGAGCGGGTGGTACGCCTACCACAAGATATAATCTATTGACATATTTGGGAGCGGGTGGTACGCCTACCACAATATATAATTACCGTGATAGTTGGGAGCGGGTGGTACGCCTGCCACGAGATATGAAATGAAAAAGGAATTAAGACATGAAAGTAAGATTTATTCTGTTGACTAGATTATTCTGAATATCACGAGTTATTGACTGTTATTTCCGAGCAGAGTCTTTCCTTATAAATGTTTTTGGTACATGTATATATATATATATTGCAACTGCACAGGTTTATATGGGTGACTGGCCTTAGTCTCGTCATTATTTCGCTGGGATAGGCCAGGCACTTACCAGCACATGGGGTCGGTTGTGCTGATACTACACTCTGCGCTCTTTTTGCGCAGATACAGGTTACGGACAGCAGCAGCGACGGTAGCGATTGTGGATATTCCGACTACGGAGACTACGAGGTAGCCTTGCAGGCGTCCGCAGGACCCGTTGTCTCTTCTGTCTATGTATTTCATTCTGTTATCTCATGTATTCGAGATAAACAACTTATATTTTCTTTCAGACCATTGTGTGTATTATTCTTAGAAGTTCGTGAGTATTGTGACACCAGTCTTGGGTAGTGTATCATGTTTGGGGTTTTCTTTATCATATTTGATAAGATTGACTAAGTCTTCCGCTAAGTTTAATTATTCCGCTGTAATTTATATGTTTTTAATTTTAAAGTCCTAATAAGAATTTGGTAATTAATGGAGGTGTAATTAATATTTGGCTTGCCTAGCTTCCACTAGTAGGCGCCATCATGACCCCCGATGGTGGAAAATCCGGGTCGTGACAATTCTATGATAGCATAAAACAAATTAAGCAAAGACAAGTGAAATATAAATCATACAAGTTGAAATATACTAATTGACTTGGACTCAAAAATAAAGCTTATTAAAAGATTACTATTCAAAAGGAGAAATCTAAATTATACAAGAGGAAAGATATCTAATACCGTGTGGCTTGCTACTAAAGATCGTTGGAATGCCCAATGCTTGCTATCTAAAATATTATAACTAATTTAGTTTTAATATGAGTAGTAGAATAGGTTTAGGAGTTGGTTCCTTGGATATTAATTATTTAGTCATTTATAGCCATTTCCATAATCCTAAGACCCAAGAAAAAGAACTTCTTTATTAGTTTTAAATTTAGTGTATAAAATATATTTTTCATATATAAATTTATTCAGTACAATTCGATATTTTTTGATTCTTTTTATAAGATAAAATACATTTTATTATTCGACACGGTTATAAATTTGTATAAAAACCTGCGATATTTTAATCAAAATAAACCTCATAATGTTCGATACATTTCCATTTGGTCGATTTAATCACTCTTTAAAGATTCATTGATACACCTACCATAGTTTATCTAATTAGGTAAGATATTAGACTATTGGTATAACTTTTTAAGAAACCAATTATTAAAAATGTCAAACTCAAATGATTAAATATCGTACTGTATCACCCAGATCAATGCAGTTAATTAGACAAAGAAATATTATATAGTAACTTTATATACATTACTTTACTTTACTTTACTACTTATTTAGAAGCGGGAGTTTAGCAGCTCTTCGTCGTCCTCAGTGGGGTACTTTGGTAATTCCATGTGTTATCCTTCTGTCATAATTTTTGAACGTCTATTATGCCCTTTCTGATAGTTTCACGACTAAAATCTTCCCCGACTTTTGCATAAATAACAACAAAATCATGGGCAAAATTAGACCTGAAAAGGCGGCACAATAGTGGGACCCACCACATTGACAACTAAGGCTCTGTGTCGTTTCACTCTTCTTCAGCCAGAAGCTCGCTTCTTCTTCGGTAGTTTTCTCGGATTTTCCTTTGGATTTTGATAGCTTTTTCCTACTGATTTCCGCACTTCTCACCAAAAAATTTAAATTCAACTTGAATTTGTTAATCTCAAGTTGCGTAATCAAGATTTGCAGTGTTTATTTACTTTCAGCTGCTGATTTCTTTGAAGAGTAGAGTTCTAATACTCAGACAGTTACATAATTATTTGGGTGTTTTCTCATGGAAAATATTGAACTTCTTTTATATCCTTATCCATTTCATTGTAAGTTTTTCAACTTTATGTTTTCTAATCAAAGTTTGAGACTTGGATTATTACCAGTTGCAAAAATAGCAGCAAAAGATTATTTCTTTAGTATTGTGTGACTCATTAGGTCAATTTTTCCAGTTTGGTTGATCAATATATTCAAAAAGAGTTAAATGAGCTAACCCATCAGGCAAAACTCGACGACCTCCATTAACATATAAAATTGCTTCCTTTGACTCATCCCCTATCCTTTCCATTTCACTTTCATCCATCAATGAAGCCATTTTTTAAAGATATGATTTTTCCCAGCAATGAAAAATTATTTTGGTTTGGATGATTGAAAAGAAAAAAGAAAGAAAAATATAGTTTATAATATTTAAAAAAAGATTTAAAAATGTTCATATGTTACACATAAGATACATAGGATTTTATTCGAATCGTAGTCGGTTGGTCCAGTAGATAGAGATAACTACCCAATTATGCTACACGATACTAAAATTAATTAAGACGGAGGATTGTGGTGGAACGATTATAATTTTCTTACTCTCAGGTCTTAATTAAATATTACGAGTTCGAGTCGTAAATATGATTTCTTTACTCTTAGTCAAACGTCTCGAGTTCAAGCAATAAAGGCAAAATAAATTTGCTCAGCCTACTTTTATTTAAGATATTCATGTTTTAACTTTTGATCCTGCTAAATACTTTGTTTTAGCACATTTTACCAATAATTCATATTAGCGTTTTGCACCTCGCCTTATGTACCTCCACTAAAGAAAAGTAAGTGTTGAAGTGATGGTGCAACGAAGGTTCTTCCTGCTGTTGAGAACTTAGCTTAGTGAAGACATACACCGATATTATGTTTTAGTATATTTTGTTTATTATTACTATAATGAGTTCTAATATTTATTGCTTTGTAGTGCATATATTTTACTCCTAAATTTTGATTTAGTATTTGTGAAACTTGTGCAGACCAAATTACCGAGATGTCAAATTTTAAAAAAATGGGGATTCAACATGCTGGAAACAAATAGGGAAACGTTAATGCGCTGAAGAAAGAGGCACGAACATTAAAAAGAGACGTCGCAAAATGTACAATGGCGACCTCGGTTGATAAAAGAGAACTAAATTTACTGGAGCGTTGAATGACATACCTTCATTCTAGAACGCATAATCTAACCAGTAATTCCACTGAAGTATCAACTTGCTACCAATTTAGTAGAGAGTTAGCTAGGGAAAGAGCTGCTCTAACAGGAGCCTCATCTTGTACCTTGGAATTAGGTTGTGCGCTAAGATTTCTTTACCCTCGAATGAACTATGTGATGTTTTAGCATTTACATATTTTGTATGCTCATAACTTGCTTTTATGTTTTAGTAAATGTGTTCACAGTTAAAAATTCCACTATTTCTATAATGGCAAAGATCTACATGATCGCTCTTCCGTTTTTAGGTTGGTACGTGCGTGAGTTAAACAGCTCTTCGTCGTCCTCGCAGGGTATTTCGGTAATCCTGTTTTCGTTCCCTTTGTCATGACCTTCGAGAGTTTATTATGCCCTTTGTGATGGTATTATCACTTCACTCTCTTTTGCATAAATACCAGTAAATACCAAAGGCAATTTTTAAACTGAAAGGCAGCATTACATATATAGAGACCCAACACATTTACAAAGCAATACCTGGTACTATGAGACGTGGACTTGTAACACACTAGGATTTATGTCCTTTGGCTCTTCTTTGATCTTCTCTCTATCTCTTTGTAAGTTCACTATTTTGCTCCTTCTATCCCCGAGTATATTTATTTTTTTGTTATGTTTGGAATTGAAACTGAGATTTTTGGGCTGCATAGTTTATCTTATTTTTAAATCGTTTTTGGTATCTCTCCAATTTGTTTATTTTTTATTTCAAAGATTGTGCCCGTTTGATATTCAGTTTTTTAGTACTAGCAACTGTGAGCACATGATTTTTGCACCAGGCAAACAATTCCAAAATTAAAATAAATATATTTTTGAGTGCAATTGCATGCCTTGTTTGAAATTAGCTACATTTTGTGTTTTTGAATAATTGGAAATTAGAAAAATAAAAAATATAGGTTAAGTACTTCCTTTGTTTGAGTTAATTAATTTTAAGAAGAAAATCATCAAAAAAAAAAGTTTTAAGTAGCGGAAATTAGGGAAAAATAGTAGAAAATTGCCAAAACAATACTAGATAATTAGTGTAAGTAGGAAATTAAGTTTGCTAATAATTCATAGAAGAAAAGAAAAAATAAATAAAAAAAGTGGGTGTTTAAATAATTAAAACATTAGAAAAATACAAAAATAGGTGATATAATAAGATTGGGCCAAATTTGATTCAAATGGCCGGCCCAGTCCCTTAGCCCAAAGGTGAGGCCTGATCCATGAAGGAGATAGCGATCTCAGCCGTTTATCAGGCTGGATCTAACGGCTGAGAAAAAGAGACGGTTTTATTTAATTAATTGATAAGTGAGGATTAATCTGAGCCGTTCGATTGAAATGATCTGACGTAAGAGATATTTGGTCTCCCAGGGCGACGAAACGACGTCATTTTAGTAACGCTAGGTTTGAACCGTTGATCTTCATCAGATCAACGGCCCAGATCACCTCGGACGCCTTGCCTATATAAGGCTCTTGTCTGAAGAGCCGACCATTCTCGATACAATCTCGAACCCTAGCCGCCTTAGTTCCTTCTTCTTCTCCCCTCTTCATCTTCAACCTCCTCTGCAACCCTAGCCGACCATGGCGGCCACCACTCTCCACAGTGGTCGCCGGCCATCCCCTTCACTTCACTTCTCCTCTTCATCATCTTCTTCACCTCAAACACCAAGAAACCCTAAAACAAACCCCTTCTCCAGAACTCCGGTCACCGGAACTCACCACCGGTGACCACCAAACAATGAGAATCCATCTCAAACCAATGCCAATCGGACCGTCTCAATCTGATCTACCCAACTATACCATTCACTTCCCTCGAATCTTCCCCGAGCTTCTCGAATATCCAAAAAGAAGTTGCCGGAACCCTAACTCCGGTGACTCGGAACTTCAACCCTTTCAAGATCCACTCTTTCACCCTCCCCAAACATCCCTTTGCAACCAAAAAGCCATAAAGGCTTCGTCTTGTAGCCTAACAAGAAAAACGGAAAGAAAAAATGAGAAAAAGGAAATAAAACGAAAAAAAAAGAGAATAAGGAAAAGAGTCTGGAAGACTGAAAAGAAAATAAAAAGAAATAGGAAAGCTTGGGGGACAGACCCCGCAAAGCTAAGTACCCCATCCCTTCTCTACTTCTTTGCTTTCTTTATTTTTTGTTTTTCTTGTCTTGCATGTTTTGTTTGTCTCTGTTATTCTTATTTTCTGCTTCACATGTTAGTTTCTAGGGTTTAATCTTCTCATCTTTCGTATCTCACATCTTTTTCTTGTCTGTTTCTTTGATTACATCTGTTTAGTAATAAGGTTTCTTAGCATGTTCATCTTATATATCTATCTCTGTGATTACTTGTCTCTTTGATTCGAAAGACCTGTTTAGTATTAGGGTTCATCTTGTTCGTCTTCTTCATACTATTTTCTTATTTTGACTGTTCTTTTTCTTTTCGTCTTGTTGTTATTCTGTTATGTCTGCTGCAAACCATGTTCCTTTTCTTCTAAGTCAAAAGATCTATCTTTTATCTTGTACTGTTTCATCTCTATTGTGATTTTTGATCTATTAGTCTTCAACAGCATGACTTTTCCTCTCTTCATGATTCTTCACATGTTTAGTTTAGTTGTCTTCTTCGTCCTCTGTTAGTGTTAGACCTCTTCATCTTGTTGATACTAGATATCTTCTTTTAGTTTGAATGATTCTTCTCCTCTGTTTATTCTCATGTTTAGTTTCAGGTCTAGGGTTAGCTGTTAGTCTCTTATACTAAGTCTGTTTTACCTTATCTTTGTCTATTCCCTTAAATCTTCTGATTAAAACCATGACTTTTCTCTAATGTTGGGTTTATGCCACTTCTTCTATTCCTTCATTTGCTAAAATAAGCATGATTATCTAAGTCTGCTTCTTCTTCTATTACTTGGCATGATAGATGTTAGGACTCTTCTTCACTGTTTCCTCATGTCTCTTCTCTTCTTTATCTTTATCTTAACCCATCACATGTATACATCAAGCTAGGGTTAGTCCTTAAAAGTGAATCCTGATTACCATGCTTATGTTATTATGTGGTCTTTAAGTCTGATTAAGCCATGTTTCATCTTTTATTGGTTATTTGTGAGAGTCTATGCTTCTGTGTGTGCATATGCCATGAACCTTAAAGGTTTTGAGGTTTTTCAATCACCATCTGACTTGAACTGGTAGTAATTAGGTCTTAATTAACATGAGTTCATACTTTGTCTCATAAAATTGGATAGTGTGGGTTAATTAACTGAAATTCAACCATATCAATTGCCTTTTCTGAGTTTTGGTTGATTAATGCATCTTGTTTGATCTTATGTGCCTTAATATGCAATCCATGCTGAAAATGATTTAGTTTTATTGGTTCTTGTTGAATGTAAGTGTTTGATTAACACTGATCAACCTTATGGGATTGGTTATAGCTGTTAGTGCTAGGTTCCATGAAATGGCTAGTTTTGAAATAGACTTAAACCTGAAAATGAACAAAAATAGGCAATTAGGTAGTAATTGACCAAACAGTGGTCAATTTTGCAAAGATTGATCACCTCTATGAGGTCCAAACACACTGGTCCACCTCAAAAGGGGCTAGTTGTGCAAAATTGGTTGAGCTTGCAAATGCAGGCTCACCAAGGCTCATTTGAGCCCTGAATCTTAGGTGGCTAAGTCTGCGAAGACCTTAGCCCAGCCTGTGATCAGTCAAAAGGCTAGTTTTCCAAAATTGGCTAAGTCTGCAAATGCAGACTTGCCCAGGCTCTATTTGAGCCCTGAACCTTAAGTGGCTAGGTCTGCAAAGACCTTAACCTAGCCTATGTTCAGTAATTGGGCTTCAATTGCCCAAGCTAAGTCTCAACTTGAGACTGGCCATTAATTAAATAGTTTAAATACAACAATAAAGCAGGCTAGTCCTGCAATTAGTTTTAAAATGAGTTGAAAGGTCTTAATTGACTGAAAATGAAACAAAAAGAGGCTAAGTTCTAAATGGTAGAACTGGCCAGTCCTTAAATACCAATGCAAGGACTGGCCATAGGTTAAATAAGTCCAAAAATGCTGGAAACCAGACCTAGGTAGGTCGGGTAATTCAGAAGTGTCCTTAGGGGCATAAATGGAAGCCAAATAGGTAAAATGGTGAATTATTTAGAACATAAAGGGCTATGAGAGTAATTTGTACCCCTGATTTCTGCAATTTTGCAGAGATTAAAGGGTATAATGGTCTCCCTAAAAAGGGAAATTAGTAAAATATTCAACCCTTAGGGATATGTTAGTAAAAGGCTTTAAAAAGGAATCTTCAGAACCTTCCAGCACATGCTGGAAGGGTTTCTGATAACAGAAATTGGGGCCTTAGTGTAAGTTTAGTAATTTTAAGAGGGGGAGAAGTGGGATTCAATCCCAAACTTTCTCCCCAAGTCATCAGCCCATTCCATTCCTATAAATACCCCTTAAAAAAGAGTGAATATGGGGACTTCTGGAATTTTTCTAAGGCTGGTTTTGGAAGAGAAGTTCAAAAATAATAACATTAATATAGCAATAGGCCTTTTCCTGCATCATTTCGAGTGAGGATTTATTGATATCAGTCTGATATTAGTGGTTTCTGCTCATGTATTTGCTTGGATTCCTGCTTGCTCTTGCTGTGGTTTTTTTTTTTATTTCGTGGATCTTCAAACTCCCTGTTGCATTGCTGTTCGAGTCATTTTTGCTGTTGCTTATCTGCCTGAATCCCTTTAGACTCATTGACTTTTTCTTGTTGATCCAGGTATTCTTCTATTCGCTAGAAGCTGTAATGGAGGATTGATTAAATGAAAATGAAGCTTAATTATTGTGTTATTATGTAGTCTATAGTTTGATATTGTCATTAGTTTTAGTAGTAGCATAGATTCTTAGTTTAATTGTAATCTAGTATGTAATAGCACAAAAAACAAAGACGACTGATGTAATAGTGTAGTCGTAGTTAGTCTATCACCTAGTTAAGGTAGATAAAACTCTTAAAACAAGTAATTAACTATAGTCTAGGTCATTAATAACTCTCACAGTAGTAACATAAAAACATTCATATAGTTAATTAGAATTGCAAATCAGTATATAGCTGCAAACAAGCTCAAAGTAGATGAAAGGTTAGAAGAAACATCAACACATTTGCCACTGAGTATGCGATAATGAATGAGAGCAAATCGCAGAAAAATCCAGTAATATAACCTTGTGTAAATATCATTAATCACTTAGTTTGATAATCTGGTCACCATTAGTAAGTAATTGGGTTGTATAAATCATGCTTCACATAGTTAAACTGTTTGCTTTTAATTTCTTAGTTAAATAACTTCAGTATCAGTTTAAATTGGCTCTCTAAAAATAGAAGTGTAAGGATAGTTGGTCTTCACTTGGTTAGAATTGTTATGGCTCAATGTTAATATGAATCATATTATATAATGATTTTTCCTTTTTCTGATAAATAAAAGTATTTGATTTTATTCTTAATCATGTGTATCTGTTTTACCATGAATTTTCGTTCTTACTTTTCATTCCTATTATTTTTATTTGGCTTGGGCCCAACATGCAAAGTGGGCCTAAACTCTGGCATTAAATCAGCTAGGCTGTCAAGTGTAAGCCTGAAGACTGCCTGGGCCTTTAAGGCATGGGCAGGCCTAGTGTCTGTTTAAACAATGTAATGAAGGTCTAGGCCCAATCACAACAAATTCGACGGGCCTGGAATTTTAGTACCACATACGGTTAAGGGAAAAACATGTATAGAAAATATAGTTAAACATTAGGATTGGACTTTTAACAAATGATTGGGACGAGCCTCGAACGATATTAAACAACGGGGCCCCTTTCGTAATGAGATAACACAATTAGACTCGGGAAGAATATTAGCTAATTCCATAGTCTTACCCAAAACAATTAAAAGCCGATAGACCATTTAGGGCACGATTTAACGTACTTTCCTACGAACGAGTGTGCACCTGGTGCGACTCAAATCTTAAAATCTCGGCAAAGCTGAAATATACCGAAAGTCACAGGCGTACTGGTTGCGGTGTGACTCGAGGCGTGTTTTCGCGATGTCGCAATTCCATAAAATATTTAAGTAAAAACACATATATGTTGTTAAAATCTGTAATGAGTCAAACAAGAGTCAAGAACGACAATTGAGTGACCGTGCTAAAACCACGGAACCCGGGAATGCCTAACACCTTCTCCCGGGTTAACAGAGTTCCTTATCCAGATCTTTGTTTTGCGGACATTTATAAAAGAGTAAATTTCCTCGGATTCGGGATTAACCGGTGACTTGGGACACCATCATTTTCCCAAGTGGCAACTCTGATAATTAAAATAAAATTCCGAACCGATTGTCCTTTAAGTGGAAAACTTCTTCCTCTATGCTATTATATCCGTTTCGGGTATTTGAACATCGAGGTATACCCTATAAGCACATTTTTATGCTTTCCGGGGGTAGTAAAAAGGGAGGTGTGACAGCTTTGGCGACCCTGCTGGGGATCCCAACCCTGAACTTCGGTTTCAGGGTTTAAGAACTCGAGCTCCTTAGAATTGCCGTTCGTGATATTGTTTGACTTCACTATATGATTTGAACAACATGCTATGTGCTTTTTCGCTTTTATACTATTTGGATTGTATATAAAATTGTGCCCAAAACCCTTCTCTTCTTCACCTCCGGGGATGTGCTTACTAGTTGAGACTCCCCTTTCTGTTAAGTCACCAAAAATTAAGAAAATAGTGGCCGGATAAGTTACAAAGCCGATTGACTCCGCGAGTCACCGATACGTAGCCCCCTCCTCGATTCGAGTTGTCCGCTCAGATACACGGTCTAGCATTCTATGAAACTGTAAGATATTGAACATAGGTCTAGGACGATTATTTGCATCATATTTGACTTAGGGGACTCAATACAGGTGTTGGGCCCGTCTAGGACAGGTAACCCGGTATTTGAAAAAGACCGAGCATATTATGTGTTGCATTTTTATTGTCCTTGATCGTTATGCGGACCGGCGAAAATCCCGAGGTTAGAAAATTGTTGAAAACAAAAAGAGAGGGAAATAATAGTTAGTGAAAATGGGTCTCTAGAAAATCCGAAAATTTGAAAAAAAAATGGTTTTTGTTGAAATAACTGGTCAACTGATCTGACCGAACTACGCAGATTTGATTCTCGCCATTAGGTGGGATACGTAGGCAACCCTTAAACGGGTCCAACCACACCTTTAGAAAAAGACCAAAAAGATTTTTTTTTTCAAATAATCGAAGTGATTGCTATTTTTGAAAATGGCCGATTGTCCCGAAAGGACGCCGGAAGGTTGTTTTGGCAAAAATGGCCACTTCGAGAGCCATGATTCTTTCAAAAAATGAAAACTTGCATTGAAAAAGATTTTCCTCTTTGCTAAATAAAATCGCCTTAATAAATGTGCAGGATGAGCACAATGTTGAATGAACATTTCTCCTTAATGAATAAAATCCCTTTGGAGCTGAAACTATGGTGGCATGACATGGGAACGGAAAGTCAGGACTGGGTCAAAGGTTATTTGAAAGATCTTACGGGGTTATTGGACATAATCCCCCGAGGCGACGTAATTAGAGCATTGGTCACATATTGGGATCCTGCATATAATGTACTACATCTTCCGGATTTTGAACTCACTCCTACTCTGGAGGAAATTGCTTTCTACATAGGGAAGAATGAGGTCCCCTTAAAAGGAAAATACCCGGTATCTCCAAGAACGGTAACGGTGCATCATTTTCTGGATTCTTTGAAAATTGCTAGGAATGTCCACAACGAAGATTTAGCCAACGGGTTTTGCTCCTTGAACTTCATCTATAGTAGGTATGGACACATAGGGGGTTTTAACGACTCCACGAACAAGTTATGTAGCAAGTCCAACCGAGCAAAATGGGAGGAGCATCAGAGGTTTGCTTTCTTAGTGGCATTTCTCGGAATTGTCATAGTTCCGAGAAAAGATGGGCACATCAGTATAAAGGTTGCCGGGGTAGCAAGCACATTGATAGTACAAGATAATTGTACTCTAGCTCCAATGATTTTAGGTGACATCTACCGTGCCTTGACTGCATGCAAAGCTGGAGCCAACTTCTTTGAAGGGTGCAATTTGATTTTGCAGATTTGGTTGATTGAACATCTATGCCATCATCCTTCGTTCTCAAATTATGGTCCGACTGGACGAACATGTCTGGAAGAATTTTGTACGAGAACAAAAGAAGTTAAATTGCTAGAGGGAGTAAAGGATTGGATTTCGCATCTTCGGTCATTGACTGATGGCCAGATCGATTGGACATATGATTGGCTACCTCTTGACGAGGTAATTTATATGCCGACAGAAGGGTCACCTTTTTTTATCATGGGTTTGAAAAGCATCCAACCTTACGCCCCGTACAGGGCCTTGCGACAGTTGGGTAGATGTCAAGTTATACCGACGGACGGGGACCTCAGTTCACAAGCTATAGAAATTGGTCCGGATGGGCAATTCCAGGAAGCAAAGATCCGTCAAATTCGGAATGAATGCCAAAACCTGAAAGTAGATACTTGTGTGCAAAATAGAGCTCGGGGAGAAGTATCGTATGGATATTTCACATGGTATCGATGAGGTGTTGAGCATGAACGGCTTTCGAAAAGACCTCACCTGCAAGATTTAGTGGAGCAATCTAAGGAAAATCAGAATTGGGCGGCCAAAGAAAGAGAATACAAGGCCAAGATCAGCTTGTTGGAAGAACAATTGAGAAATCTCCAGTTTGAAAGTTGTTTACAGGCAGCATCTGATGAGGGAGAGAAAAAGCAGCTGAAGAAAGAAAACGAAATGTTAAAGGCTCAGATTGCTCAAATGAAAATTGCATCCGAGACCCCCATTCGCTTAGCCCGGGATGAGAAATTGATTAAGACTCTTCGGCGCAAAGTGAATGACTACAACTTTGACTTGGACAAGACAGAAAAGGAATTAGTCATGGATCGGAAGCAAATAACCAGAGATGTTGAGGAAAGAGCCAAGTTGGTTCGGCAGCTACAAGATAGGCATGAATTTGAGGTAGCCCGGCTAAGAAAGAAAATGGTTTCAGCCACGGTTAAAAGTAACAAGATTATCAAGGATCTCGAAGAAGAGAGAGAGCACTGTTACACAACTATGGCTCGACTAGAGTTGGAGCTGCAGCAAATACAGAAGGATAACCAACATACCTTAGATGCTCGCACTGAACAGATAAGCCGATTGCTTCAAGAAAAAGGGGTTATTCGAGCGAAGATTGTTCGTATTGCTCAATACATCACCCGGAAGAGTCAGCTGTGTGAAGATATGTCCTAAAAAACCTTTGTATCAGCAGTGAAGTTCTTTATGCAGCAAGTCATGTCTGACCTGGATAGGCTCCAAAAGGGATTAGCATATAGGCCCGCGGCAAGACCGAACAATGTCTCGCGGGCACTAGGAGCATTAATGTATTCATAGGGCATGCATTCTATTTTATGTTTCTTTACATTAGCATTACAACATCATCTTGTAAACCAATGTTTTTGAACTATCAATGAAAATCAAGAGTTGTTGTCAATCCTTTTGCTTTATGTTATTTCTTTTAGTTACGATAGGCAAATAAATAGGAACGCAATTATGAAATGAAAGAAGAAGAAAAAAAGGAGAGAGAGAAAAAGTGAAAAAAAAGGAAGAAGAAAGAAGAAAAAGAGATGATTGGTTCAAATAAGTAAAGGCCGGGATGATGCATGACGACTCGAGGAAAATGTGTTTATTTTAAAGTCGTTGCATCTTATCTCTTCATGAGCTAACAACTAATGGGTGTTGATATTTGTGAGATCCAGATCTTAGTGGCAACTGGCATTATGGCTACTCACCCTTACAACACGAGATATAAGAAAATGACAAAAGCTGTGTCGCAAGAGATTGAGGCAACTGTCATGGATCCCGCCCAAGAGGAAGAAATTGTGGACGTAGCGGGGATGAAGGAAGAGATGTACAAATTAAAACAGCAGATGGCCGAAATGTATCAGGCTTGGTCAAGAGGTCAACCCTTGCCAACTTACCCTGCCAATCCCACATACATCCCTCCAACAAACCCCAATCCTGAACCACCCACGATGAATGTACCCTCTACATACCCTGACTATCATCACTAATATGCTTCCACTTCCCAAGTACCACCACCTCCAACAGAACAAGTACCACCCCATCCACCCCAGGTTGCTCCAGTATATGTGTCACCTCCACCTGCCACCCTGCACAAATCATCTAGTGAACCAATGTTCCACATACAAGATCCTCATTACTACCCACCGGAGCCAACCTTTCGACAGCACGAATCTCACATTCCGCTGATGGAGACGAGCGAAGAAAAACCTGCTAAAAATGCAGGGCAAGAGGAGATGGCTAGGAAGGTGAAAAGTTTGGAAAACGCCTTTCGCAATATGCAAGGATTGGGAGGGCAAGTAAGCGTGGCATACAAGGATTTGTGTCTGTTCCCTGAAGTGCAACTTCCTGTTGGATTTAAGTTGCCGAAGTTTGATATGTATAGCGGACATGGAGACCCGGTGGCCCACCTCAGGGGGATATTGCAGTAAAATGCGAGGTGCAGGAGGCAGGGATGAGCTGTTGATGGCGTATTTTAGCCAAAGTTTAAGCGGTTCCGCTTTGGAGTGGTATACTCGCCAGGATCACACCAGGTGGTTCATCTGGGACGATCTCGCGCAAGCATTCGCGAACCATTTTCAATACAATCTGGAAATCATACCAGATAGACTATCACTCACAAAGATGGAGAAAAAGCCAGGAGAAAGCTTCAGGGAGTTTGGTTTTAGGTGGAGAGAACAAGCGGCAAGGGTAGATCCGCCGATGAAGGAAGGAGAAATGGTAGATTGTTTCTTACAAGCTTTGGAGCCTACTTATTATGGGCATTTAGTGTCAGCAATTGGAAAAAGTTTTAATGAGGTTGTGAAGATGGGAAGTTTTGTTGAGGAAGGTTTGAAAACCAACAAGATCATGAGTTTTTCGGCAATTAAGGCCACGAATCAGGCAATACAGACTGGGAATGGAGGAGCAATTGGGAAGAAGAAAAAAGAAGAAGTAGCAGTTGTAGAAAGCAGGCCTTGGAACCGCAACCAGCATCATCACCCACCAAGACCATACCATCCATACCCACCAAACCCGTCAACTCCATGCAACCCACCAACCACATATAACCCACCAACCCCATACAATACACCAACCACATATGACCCACCGCCACCATATTACCCACCAACTGCCCCCACTACTACCACCCACAAGCTCAAACCTACTCACCACCACCGCCACATGTATGGCGAGCTCAAGCCCCGCATAATGTTTACCACACACAAAACACATACCCTCCTTCTAGAACCTACAGAAACCCAAGCAGACCCAGGCCTGACCCAGAAATGAGGAATAAGGCAAAGAAAATATTCACCCCATTGGGGGAGTCCTATACCAGCCTCTATCACAGATTAAAGGAATTGGGAATGCTGAGCCCAATTGAGTCTAAACTTCCAAACCCACCTCCGAAAAACATCGACCAATCGGTCAGGTGTGAGTACTGCTCAGGAGCACCAGGACATGATACTGAGAGGTGTTGGCATCTGAAGAGTGCTATCCAGGATCTTATCGATAACCGGAGGATTGAAGTGCAGGCTCCAGAGACTCCAAACATCACGCAAAACCCACTGCCAGCTCACTATGAAACGCATATGATAGAATTGGCGTAGGATGAGAGCAGTCGGAAGCCGTCCCAGTCTGTTATAATGATTAAGGCCAGTAGCAGAATGGAAAATGAAGATGAGAAAGGAAAAATAATTGTCGAAGAACCAGTGAAAAGTCAAACAGTGGCGGAAAAGTTGAGGGTTGTAGTACCAGTCGCGAAGCCAATGTTGACAGTGAAAGGCGCGAGTGTAGAGCCAGTGATTATAAGACCGGTGGTGCAGATGCCGGTAGTGAACACCAAGACTGTACCTTCGAATTACAACAAGGTAGCAGTGATCTAAAAAGGGAAAGAGGTATCTGGAGAAATCAATGAAACTCACGGTCTGACTCGGTCTGGGAGGTGTTTTGCCCTAGAAGAGTTAAGAAGAATGAAAATAGTGAAAGAGAATCAGTTGAAGAATCCTGTGTCTGAGGAAGAGGCGGAGGAATTCCTCAAAAAGATAAAATTGCAAGATTACTCCATAGTCGAACAGCTGAGGAAAACCCCCACACAAATCTCTTTGCTCTCGTTGTTAATCCATTCAGAAGAACATAGAAAAGCTCTGATGAAGATATTGAACGAGGCTCATGTCCCAGAGAAGATCTCGGTCTGTCACCTTGAAAAGATTACCAATAAGATCTTCGAGTCTAGTAAGATTACGTTCTCAAATAACGAATTGCCTGTTGAGGGAACCGAGCATAATAGGGCACTTTATCTTACGGTGAAAAGCGAGGAGTCGGTGGTTACCAGAGTGTTGATAGATAATGGTTCAAGCGCAAATATTTGCCCACTGTCAACTCTTGGAAAGCTGAATATCAGTCCGGATAGAATTCGGAGGAACAGTATAAATGTGAGAGGATTTGATGGTGGAAGTAAGAACACATTGGGAGACATTGTCTTGGAGGTGACCATTGGGCCTGTGGATTTTACCATGGAATTTCAGGTGTTGAACATTGCTGTGTCCTATAATTTATTGATGGGCCGACCATGGATCCACGCGGCCAAAGCAGTGCCGTCATCCTTGCACCAGATGGTCAAATTCGAATGGGAGCAACAAGAAATTGTGGTGCACGGAGAGGAAAATACCTGGAGTGTTGTGATGCCATTTGATGATACTGATGGAGATAAGGGTCCTTGGGTCTACCAGGTGACAAATACCATAGTAGTGAACAAAATTGCTGAAGGAGAGAAACTGTCGATCCCTACGGTAGCCCCTACTACTGTAATGGTGGCCCGGGAGATGCTTCAAAATGGGTTTGCGCCAGGAAAGGGGCTGGGCAAAGCTTTGCAAGGAATCATCCAACCGGTTCAACTGCCAGTGAACAAAGATACTTTCGGCTTAGGGTTCAAACCCACCTACGCCGACATCCAAAGAGCCTCCAAAACCAAAAAGAACTGGACTCTGCCTAAGCCTATACCCAAACTATCCGACACCTTTACCAAGCTTGGTACTAAAAATCGGACATCTGTTGCATCAAGGTACATTGAGACCCGACCTGATGAAGAGCTTTTGATGAGATTTGAGAAGATATTTGGGGATGTGAACATGGTTGAGACGTGGGAAAGCACTAGCGAGATGGACGTGCAATTTGTGGGATCCGGCGTTATGCTGAACAATTGGGAAGCCACTCCTTTCCCGATCAGGAAAGAGTCTTGGTAGTTAGCTCTAAAAATTTCATTATCATTTTCCCGGAAGAAACAATTGTTACTTTTGTAGTCCTCCCACCCCCCATGAAAAAGAAAAAGGCAAAATGTATCCCGAACTTTGTTCATCTTTTTTATCAATGAAATGCAGTTTTCTTCTTTCTTCATTTTTGCCTTATTTTTTATCTTTTCTTCTATACAGTTCTGTATGTGCTGATTTTGATGCCATGACATGCATGAAGGATTCTAGACTCAGTTCTGACAGTCGCATTATCATACAAGAAATTGAGGAGGATAGTGAGATAGAATGTGAGGATGATGAAGCCCTGGAGGAAATAAGTATGGACATGAACCAATATGAGGAAAAACACAAACCAAATTTGAGTGATACAGAATCCATCAATTTGGGGAGCGAAGATAATGTCCGGGAAACAAAAATTAGTGTTCATTTGGAGACACCCCTCAGGGAAGAATTGATAAGGTTGTTGCATGAATTTAAGGACATCTTTGCTTGGTCTTATGATGACATGCCCGGACTTAGTACTGATTTGGTGGTACACAAGTTTCCTATATACCCCGAATGCCGGCCAGTAAAGCAAAAGTTACGGAAATTCAAAACGGACATTAGTGTAAAGATAAAAGAAGAGGTGAATAAGCAGTTTGAGGCAAAGGTCATACGAGTCACCAAATACCCCACCTGGTTGGCGAACGTTGTGCCGGTCCCAAAGAAAGATGGAAAAACCATAGTGTGTGTGGACTACAGAGACCTTAACAAAGCCAGTCCAAAGGATGACTTCCTATTACCAAACATCCACATATTGATCGACAATTGCGCCAAGCATGAGATCGGTTCATTTGTAGATTGTTATGCCGGTTATCACCAGATCCTGATGGACGAAGAAGACGCGGAGAAAACTGCTTTCATTACACCTTGGGGAACGTATTGCTACAGAGTAATGCCGTTTGGATTGAAGAATGCCGGGGCAACTTATATGAGGGCAATGATCATGATGTTTCATGACATGATGCACCAGGAAATCGAAGTGTATGTGGACGATGTCATCATAAAGTCCAAGAAGCAACCTGATCACGTGAGGGATTTGAGAAAGTTTTTCCAAAGACTCCGGAGGTACAATCTTAAACTTAACCCCGCAAAATGCACCTTTGGAGTACTTTCAGGGAAACTGCTGGGGTTCATAGTGAGTCGGCGAGGTATTGAACTAGATCCATCAAAGATCAAGGCCATCCAAAGTCTACCTCCGCCGAAGAACAAGAAGGAAGTAATGAGCATATTGGGGAGGTTGAATTACATTAGCCGGTTCATCGCTCAGTTGACATCAACATGTGAGCCGATCTTCAAGTTGTTAAAGAAAGATGCAGCAGTGAAATGGACCGACGAATGTCAGGAAGCCTTCGACAAGATCAAGGAATATTTGGTCAATCCTCCAGTGTTATTCCTCCAGAGTCGGGGCGACCTCTGATTTTGTAATTGACAATGCTTGACAACTCCTTCGGTTGTGTGCTAGGGTAGCACAATGAGACGGGAAAGAAAGAGCAAGCTATATATTACCTCAGTAAGAAGTTCACATCTTATGAGGTGAAATATACTCAGCTAGAAAGAACTTGTTGTGCATTGATCTGGGTGGCTCAGAAACTGAAGCAATATTTGTCAGCATATACCACATACTTGATATCACGGTTGCATCCTCTAAAGTACATATTTTAGAAGCCTATGCCTACAGGGAGACTTGCTAAATGGCAGATTCTGCTCACAGAATTTGACATTATCTATGTGACTCGTACGGCGATGAAGGCGCAAGCGATTGCGGACCACTTAGCAGAGAATCCAGTGGATGATGAATATGAGCCTTTAAAGACATATTTTCCGGATGAGGAGGCAATGAATGTCGAGGAAATAGAACAAGATGAGAAGCCAGGATTGAAGATGTACTTCGACGGAGTCGTCAACAGCAAGGGCGTTGGTATCGGAGCAGTACTCATTTCAGGAACGGGTCAACACTATCCCGTCAGAGCTCAGCTTCGATTTTTCTGTACCAACAACATGGCCGAATATGAGGCGTGTATCTTGGGGTTAAGGATGGCAATAGACATGGGTATTCAAGAGATTTCGATCATGGGCGACTCGGATCTTTTGGTATACCAAATCCATGGAGAATTGGAGATAAGAGATTTGAAATTGATACCTTACCGGTATTGTTTGCATGAGTTGTCCCAAAGATTCTAGTTCATAGAATTCAGACACATCCCAAGAATGCACAATGAGGTCGTAGATGCCTTGGCCACACTGTCCTCCATGCTGCATCATCCGGACAAAACCTATATAGATCCACTCCAAATCCAGGTCCGTGATCAAAATGCTTACTGCTTTGCTGTGGAAGAAGAATTGGATGGAGAACCGTGGTATCATGACATCACGGAATACTTGAAAGCTGGAAAATACCCAGAACAGGCCACTGGAGATCAGAAAAGAACTATCAGGCGCTTGGCTAATGGATT
The DNA here is from genome assembly GCA_032618575.1 of Nicotiana noctiflora. Lineage (NCBI taxonomy): Eukaryota > Viridiplantae > Streptophyta > Magnoliopsida > Solanales > Solanaceae > Nicotiana > Nicotiana noctiflora. The sequence continues at coordinate 93,581 of JASVEL010002186.1, forward strand.
TTTTCTCAGTGGAGGAGTTATATACAAGAGAACACCAGATCTGGGGTTATTGAGGTGTATGGATGCACAACAAGCTGATGAGATTATGAATGAAGTACATGTTGGAGCCTGTAGACCCCATATGAGCGGATATGTCCTAGCGAAGAAGATTTTGAGAGCTGGGTATTTTTGGCTCACTATGGAGCGTGATTGTATCATGTATGTGAGGAAATGTCACCAATGCCAAGTACACGGAGATCTGATCCACTCCCCGCCTTATAAATTGCATACAATGTCTGCACCTTGGCCATTTGTCGCCTGGGGCATGGATGTTATTGGTCCGATATATCCAGCAGCTTCCAATGGGCATAGATTCATTTTGGTCGCAATCGATTATTTCACCAAGTGGGTGGAGGCGAAGACGTTCAAGGCAATGACAAAGAAAGCGGTGGTGGACTTTGTGCATGAGAATATTATATGCCGGTTCGGAATTCCCAAGGTGATCATCACAGATAATGGAGCCAATCCATGACACCACAGCTACTAGGTTTTATGCACAAAATTTTTATGGGGCCTTACGCAATTCCACACCTTATAGGCCAAAGACGAATGGGGCAGTAGAAGCGGAAAATAAGAATATCAAGAAGATCCTCAGGAAAATGGTGGAGGGAACCAGGCAATGGCATGAAAAGTTACCCTTTGATCTTATGGGTTACCACACGACAGTGCGTACTTCTATTGGAACTACACCTTACTCACTGGTATATGGGACGGAGGCTGTCATACCAGCAGAAATAGAAATACCGTCATTACGGATCATAGCTGAGGCTGGAATAGATGACGAAGAATGGGTAAAAGCCCGGCTGGAACAACTGAGTTTGATTGATGAAAAGAGATTGGCCGCAGTTTGCCATGGGCAATTGTATCAACGAAGAATAGCCAGAGCATACAATAAGAAGTTGCGTCCTCAGAAGTTTGAAGTCGGGAAACTCGTATTGAGGCGTATCTTACCGCATTGGGCCGAGGCAAAGGGCAAATTTGCGCCAAATTGGCAGGGACCATTTGTGGTATCGCGGGTGTTGTCCAATGGGGCATTATATTTGACAGATGTTGAAGGGAAGTGCGTAGAGACTGCTATCAATTCAGATGCGGTCAAAAGATACTATGTATGACTCCTTTTCAATTGTATGATCTGTATTTTGTTGTGAGTTTGGAATTGAAATGACGAAGGCGTTTTATTCTCTATCTAAACACTTTATCCATTGATAACTCCCTTTGAGCCTTAATGAATATATTCTTTCATATCCCTCTCTCGGAATCGCTTATAGCGCAATAAGGAAAATGAAGATTAAAATTGACAAAATGGAAAGTGACGAACGAATAAAAAAAAAGAGAGAAGAAAAATTAAAAAAAAAGAAAAAAAAAGAAAAAGACAAATAAATCGGGAAAAGTCAAAAAGAAATTCATTTAACTAATGTAATGATGTTGGATGAACTACGTCTGACTTGATCCCGAAAGGGTACGTAGGCAGCCTCGCTGAGGTTCAGTCGCAACAAAGAAAAATCCAAAAATTCCCCACATATTGAAACTGGGGCAGAAGTTATGTTGAATAATTCCGAGAGTTGTAAATATTTTTGAACCCTCGTAAATTTTTGAGCCTTTATACCTTTCTTTCTTAACCCATCCAAAAGCCACGTTACGGTCCGAAGAAAGACCTTCTGATCAATTCCAAAATGATAACAGATGCAATGAATGAAGAGCAAGACATTGGACAACACCCGTGGTATAAGAAAACAAAAGACAGAAGGAAAAATGAAAAATGAAAAATGAGAGAGTCTCATCAGTGAAAACCTTAACCGGCACTGTGAGGCGATTGTGAGTTTGAGAGAAATAAAAATGAGAGAGCCTTGCCAGTGAAAACCTTAACCGGCACTGTTAGGCGATTGTGAGGTTGAGAGAGAATAAATGAGAGAGTCCTATTAGTGAAAACCTTTCGAGGCACCGTAGGGCGATCGTAAGGATTACCATGAAAAGAGAAAAGGCAACAAAAAATAGTATCGGTTTGGGTTGAAAACAATTCGGGGTCAGAATAATGATTGGAACGAACTAGGTCGGAGTTTAAATACATGGCATGGTCAGCGGAATCAGCCAGCAAACGCCCAGATAAGTTCTATTATCTCTCCAAAACACCCTTTACCCTCTTTCATTTTTCTGCATTTCATTGTTTACATTTTGAGAGCTAACTACCAGCTCCTGATGACGAAAGCTGAAACAACACTGGATCAGGAAGGAAGAAGAGTTGGGGAGGAAATAAAGAAGTTTGGCAAACATGGCCAAAGGAAAAGAAAACAAAACAAAAAGGGAAAAGTAAGAAAATAAAAAAAGATTTCGCAAGAGATAGGCAGCTGAAAAGCCACACAGCAGGAGAAAAAGCAAAAAAAAAAGGAAAGCAATGAGAGGCAGGGACGGCAGATGCCAGTTGCCAGCAATTTATATCTAATAAATTTTGTTTCATGATTCATGCAGGAACAAATTGTCACTATTCACTTTAAAGTGAATGTGACCAATGTGGAAAAATAGAAAACACCAAAAAGAGAAAGTTTGCCAATAAGTGGAGAAATTCACAGGTGAGAGACAATTGGTCAAAAAAAATACCAAAAAGAGGAAGGTAGCATCTTTAAAATCCATTCCCCAGTCATCAGGCTGATGGAATACTTTTCTGCATTGCATCTCATGCACGTTTAATTTCTGTCCAGGCGCCCACCTATCTAAAAAGGGAATACTTTTCTGCATCGCATGCACGTTTAATTTCTGTCCAGGCGCCACCTATCTAACAAGAGAATACTTTTCTGCATTGCATTTCATGCACGCTTAATTTCTGTCCAGGCGCCCACCTATCTAACAAGGGAATACTTTTCTGCATTGCATCTCATGCACGTTTAATTTCTGTCCAGGCGCCTACCTATCTAACAAGGGAATACTTTTTTGCATTGCATTTCATGGACGTTTAATTTCTATCCAGGCGTCCACCTATCTAACAAGGGAATACTTTTCTGCATTGCATCTCACGCACGTTTAATTTCTGTCCAGGCGCCCACCTATCTAACAAGGGAATACGTTTCTGCATTGCATCTCATGCACGTTTAATTTCTGTCCAGGCGCCCACCTATCTAACAAGGGAATACTTTTTTGCATTGCATTTCATGCACGTTTAATTTCTGTCCAAGCGCCCACCTATCTAACAAGGGAATACTTTTATGCATTGCATCTCATGCACGTTTAATTTCGGTCGAGGCGCCCACCTATCTAACAAGGGAATACGTTTCTGCATTGCATCTCATGCACGTTTAATTTCTGTCCAGGCGCCCACCTATCTAACAAGGGAAAACTTTTCTGCATTGCATCTCATGCACGTTTAATTTCTGTCCAGGCGCCACCTATCTAACAAGGGAATACTTTTCAGCATTGCATCTCATGCACGTTTAATTTCTGTCCAGGCGCCCACCTATCTAACAAGGGAATACTTTTCTGCTCTGCATCTCATGCACATTTAATTTTTGTCCAGGTGACCACCTATCTAACAAGGGAATACTTTTCTGCATTGCATCTCATGCACGTTTAATTTATGTCCGGGCGCCCACCTATCTAACAAGGGAATACTTTTCTGCATTGCATCTCATGCACATTTAATTCTGTCCAGGCGCCCACCTATCTAACAAGGGAATACTTTTCCGCATTGCATCTCAAGCACGTTTAATTTCTGTCCAGGCGCCCACCTATCTAACAAGGGAATACTTTTCTGCATTGCATCTCATGCACGTTTAATTTCTGTCCAGGCGTCCACCTATCTAACAAGGGAATAATTTTCTGCATATTTACTTTCTGCAGTTTTTGGTTTATGTTAGCTAAAAGCCCACACTGGGGCAGAAGAAAAAGTTTGTTGTTTTTGTTTTGTTTTGAGCAGGCTTTAGCTCGAGGACAAGAAGTATCATTGAAAAAAAAAAGGGAAAGCAATAAAAGAAAATCAACAAAAAAGAGATTCGGCATCACAGAAAATCAAGAAAAAGAGGAAGAGAAGCAAACAAAAGCTAGATTAGGCACAATTGTAATTGTAGGATCATAGCTTAGAATAGCTTCTTCATTTTACATTTCCCCTCCCCCCCCCTCGAGTCAGTCAGCAGTAACAGCAATAACAATAGCAACAAAAATGAAATCACAGTTCCCCTAGTAGTTTTAAACTACCAGACCATCTCGAACTACACTTACCCGATTCCTGTTTAGCCCGGGATATGTAGGCAACCTCTGAAAGCAGGGTGCGGTCAAAAGGTTTTCCAAAAATGCTTTCACGGAATGTGCCAATGTGCAAAAATCTCTCATTACCGCTTTCTTGTCTTTGCACTGAAACTCTTCGTGTTCCCGAGCAAATAGGGGCAGCTGTGAGCACATGATTTTTGCACCGGGCAAACAATTCCAAAATTAAAATAAATATATTTTTGAGTGCAATTGCATGCCTTGTTTGAAATTAGCTACATTTTGTGTGTTTGAATAATTGGAAATTAGAAAAATAAAAAAAAAAGGTTAAGTACTTCCTTTGTTTGAGTTAATTAATTTTAAGAAGAAAATCATCAAAAAAAAAAAAGTTTTAAGTAGCGGAAATTAGGGAAAAATAGTAAACAATTGCCAAAAAATACTAGATAATTAGTGTAAGTAGGAAATTAAGTTTGCTAATAATTCATAGAAGAAAAAAAATAAAAAAAAGTGGGTGTTTAAATAATTAAAACATCAGAAAAATACAAAAATAGGTGATATAATAAGACTGGGCCAAATTTGATTCAAATGGCCGGCTCAGTCCCTTAGCCCAAAGGTGAGGCCTGATCCATGAAGGAGATAGCGATCTCAGCCGTTTATCAGGCTGGATCTAACGGCTGAGAAAAAGAGATGGTTTTATTTAATTAATTGATAAGTGAGGACTAATCCGAGCCGTTCGATTGAAATGATCTGACGAAAGAGATATTTGGTCTCCCAGGAAGACGAAACGACGTCGTTTTAGTAACGCTTGGTTTGAACCGTTGATCTTCATCAGATCAACGGCCCAGATCACCTCGGACGCCTTGCCTATATAAGGCTCTTGTCTGAAGAGCCGACCATTCTCGATACAATCTCGAACCCTAGCCGCCTTAGTTCCTTCTTCTTCTCCCCTCTTCATCTTCAACCTCCTCTGCATGGCGGCCACCACTCTCCACGGTGGTCGCCGGCCATCCCCTTACTTCCCTTCTCCTCTTCATCATCTTCTTCACCTCAAACACCAAGAAACCCTAAAACAAACCACTTCTCCAGAACTCCAGTCACAGGAACTCACCACCAGTGACCACCAAACAACGAGAATCCGTCCCAAACCAATGCCAATCAGACCATCTTGATCCGATCTACCCAACCATACCATTCACTTCCCTCGAATCTTCCCCGAGCTTCTCGAATATCCAAAAAGAAGTCGCTGGAACCCTAACTCCGGCGACTCGGAACTTCAACCCTTTCAAGATCCACTCTTTCACCCTCCCCAAACATCCCTCTGCAACATAAAAGCCATAAAGGCTTCGTCTTGAAGTCTAACAAGAAAAACAGAAAGAAAAAATGAGAAAAAGAAATAAAACGAAAAAAAAAAGAGAATAAGGAAAAGAGTGTGGAAGACTGAACTAAAAAAAAAGAAATAGGAAAGCTTGGGGGACATACCCCGCAAAGCTAAGTACCCCATCCCTTCTCTGCTTCTTTGCTTTCTTTATTTTTTGTTTTTCTTGTCTTGCATGTTTTGTTTGTCTCTGTTATTCTTATTTTGTGCTTCACATGTTACTTTCTAGGGTTTAATTTGCTCATCTTTCGTATCTCACATCTTATTCTTGTTTGTTTCTTTGATTACATCTGTTTAGTAATAAGGTTTGTTAGCATGTTCATCTTATATATCTATCTCTGTGATTACTTGTTTCTTTGATTCGAAAGACCTGTTTAGTATTAGGGTTCATCTTGTTCGTCTTCTTCATACTATTTTCTTGTTTTGATTGTTGTTTTCTTTTCGTCTTGTTGTTATTCTGTTGTGTCTGCTGCAAACCATGTTCCTTTTCTTCTAAGTCAAAAGATCTATCTTTTATCTTGTGATGTTTTATCTTTATTGTGATTTCTGATCTATTAGTCTTCAACAGCATGACTTTTCCTCTCTTCATGATTCTTCACATGTTTAGTTTAGTTGTCTTCTTCGTCCTCTGTTAGTGTTAGGCCTATTCATCTTGTTGATACTAGATATCTTCTTTTAGTTTGAATGATTCTTCTCCTCTGTTTATTCTCATGTTTAGTTTCAGGACTAGGGTTAGCTGTTAGTCTCTTATACTAAGTCTGTTTTACCTTATCTTTGTCTATTCCCTTAAATCTTCTGATTAAAACCATGACTTTTCTCTAATGTTGGGTTTATGCCACTTCTTCTGTTCCTTCATTTGCTAAAATAAGCATGATTATCTAAGTCTGCTTCTTCTTCTATTACTTGACATGATAGATGTTAGGACTCTTCTTCACTGTTTCCTCATGTCTCTTCTCTTCTTTATCTTTATCTTAACCCATCACATGTATACATCAAGATAGGGTTAGTACTTGAAAGTGAATCCTGATTACCATGCTTATGTTATTCTGTGGTCTTTAAGTCTGATTAAGCCATGTTTCATCTTTTATTGGTTGTTTGTGAGAGTCTATGCTTCTGTGTGTGCCTATGCCATGAACCTTAAAGGTTTTGAGGTTTTTCAATCACCATCTGACTTGAACTGGTAGTAATTAGGTCTTAATTAACATGAGTTCATACTTTGTCTCATAAAATTGGATAGTGTGAGTTAATTAACTGAAATTCAACCATATCAATTGCCTTTTCTGAGTTTTGGTTGATTAATGCATCTTGTTTGATCTTATGTGCCTTACTATGCAATCCATGCTGAAAATTATTTAGTTTTATTGGTTCTTGTTGAATGTAAGTGTTTGATTAACACTAATCAGCCTTAGGGGATTGGTTATAGCTGTTAGTGCTAGGTTCCATGAAATGGTAAGTTTTGAAATAGACTTAAAACTGAAAATGAACAAAAATAGGTAATTAGGTAGTAATTGACCAAAGAGTGGTCAATTTTGCAAAGAATGATCAACTCTATGATGTCCAAACACACTGGTCCACCTCAAAAGGGGCTAGTTGTGCAAAACTGGTTGAGCTTGCAAATGCAGGCTCACCAAGGATCATTTGAGCCCTGAATCTTAGGTGGCTAGGTCTGCGAAGACCTTAGCCCAGCATGTGATCAGTCAAAAGGCTAGTTTTTCCAAAATTGGCTAAGTCTGCAAATGCAGACTTGCCCAGGCTCTGTTTGAGCCCTGAACCTTAAGTGGCTAGGTCTGCAAAGACCTTAGCCCAGCCTATGTTCAGTAATTGGGCTTCAATTGCCCAAGCTAAGTCTCAACTTGAGACTGGCCATTAATTAAATAGTTTAAATACAACAATAAAGCAGGCTAGTCTTGCAATTAGTTTTGAAATGAGTTGAAAGGTCTTAATTGACTGAAAATGAAACAAAAAGAGGCTAAGTTCTAAATGGTAGAACTGGCCAGTCCTTAAATACCAATATAAGGACTGGCCATAGGTTAAATAAGTCCAAAATTGCTGGAAACCAGACCTAGGTAGGTCGGGTAATTCAGGAGTGTCCTTAGGGGCATAAATGGAAGCCAAATAGGTAAAATGGTGAATTGTTTAGAACATAAAGGGTTATGGGTGTAATTTGTACCCCCGATTTCTGCAATTTTGCAGAGATTAAAGGGTATAATGGTCTCCCTAAAAAGGGAAATCAGTAAAATCTTCAACCCTTAGGGATATGTTAGTAAAAGGCTTTAAAAAGGAATCTTCAGAACCTTCCAGCACATGCTGGAAGGGTTTCTGATAACAGAAATTGGGGCCTTAGTGTAAGTTTAGTAATTTTAAGAGGGGGAGAATTGGGACTCAATCCCAAACTTTCTCCCCAAGTCATCAGCCCATTCCATTCCTATAAATACCTCTTAAAAAGAGTGAATAGGGGGACTTCTGGAATTTTTCTAAGGCTGGTTTTGGAAGAGAAGTTCAGAAATAATAACATTAATATAGCAATAGGCCTTTTCCTGCATCATTTCGAGTGAGGATTTGTTGTTATCAGTCTGATATTAGTGGTTTCTGCTCGTGTATTTGCTTGGATTCCTGCTTGCTCTTGCTGTGGTTTTTTTTTATTTCGTGGATCTTCAACCTCCCTGTTGCATTGTTGTTCGAGTCATTTGTTGTTGCTTATCTGCCTGAATCCCCTTAGACTCATTGGCTTTTTCTTGTTGATCCAGGTATTCTTCTGTTCGCTAGAAGCTGTAATAGAGGATTGATTAAATGAAAATGAAGCTTAATTATTGTGTTATTATGTAGTCTATAGTTTTATATTGTCATTAGTATTAGTAGTAGCATAGATTCTTAGTTTAATTGTAATCTAGTATGTAATAGCACAAAAAACAAAGACGACTGATGTAATAGTGTAGTCGTAGTTAGTCTATCACCTAGTTAAGGTAGATAAAACTCTTAAAACAAGTAATTAACTATAGTCTAGGTCATTAATAACTCTCACAGTAGTAATATAAAAACATTCATATAGTTAATTAGAATTGCAAATCAGTATACAGCTGCAAACAAGCTCAAAGGAGATGAAAGGTTAGAAGAAACATCAACGCATTTGCCAATGAGTATGCGATAATGAATGAGAGTAAATCGCAGAAAAATCCAGTAATATAACCTTGTGTAAATATCATTAATCACTTAGTTTGATAATCTAGTCACCATTAGTAAGTAATTGGGTTGTATAAATCATGCTTCACATAGTTAAACTGTTTGCTTTTAATTTCTTAGTTAAATAACTTCAGTATCAGTTTAAATTGGCTCTCTAAAAATAGAAGTGTAAGGATAGTTGGTCTTCACTTGGTTAGAATTGTTATGGCTCAATGTTAATATGAATCATATTATATAATGATTTTTTCTTTTTCTGATAAATAAAAGTATTTGATTTTATTCTTAATCATGTGTATCTGTTTTACCATGAATTTTCGTTCTTACTTTTCATTCCTATTATTTTCATTTGGCTTGGGCCCAACATGCAAAGTGGGCCTGAACTCTGGCGTTAAATCAGCTAGGCTGTCAAGTGTAAGCCTGAAGACCGCCTGGGCCTTTAAGGCCTAGGCAGGCCTAGTGCCTGTTTAAATAATGTAATGAAGGTCTAGGCCCAATCACAACAAATTCGACGGGCCTGGAATTTTAGTACCACATACGGTTAAGGGAAAAACATGTATAGAAAATATAGTTAAACATTAGGATTGGACTTTTAACAAATGATTGGGACGAGCCTCGAACGATATTAAACAACGGGGCCCCTTTTCGTAATGAGATAACACAATTAGACTCGGGAAGACTATTAGCTAATTCCATAGTCTTACCCAAAACAATTAAAAGCCGATAGACTATTTAGGGCACGATTTAACGTACTTTCCTACGAACGAGTGTGCACCTGGTGCGACTCAAATCTTAAAATCTCGGCAAAGCTGAAATATACCGAAAGTCACAGGCGTACTGGTTGCGGTGTGACTCGAGGCGTGTTTTCGCGATGTCGCAATTCCATAAAATATTTAAGTAAAAACACATATATGTTGTTAAAATCTGTAATGAGTCAAACAAGAGTCAAGAACGACAACTGAGCGACCGTGCTAAAACCACGGAACCCGGGAATGCCTAACACCTTCTCCCGGGTTAACAGAGTTCCTTATCCAGATCTTTGTTTCGCAGACATTTATAAAAGATTCAATTTCCTCGGATTCGGGATTAACCGGTGACTTGGGACACCATCATTTTCCCAAGTGGCGACTCTGATAATTAAAACAAAATCCCGAACCGATTGTCCTTTAAGTGGAAAAACTCCTTCCTCTATGCTATTATATCCGTTTCGAGTATTTGAACATCGAGGTATACCCTATAATCACATTTTTATGCTTTCCGGGGTAGTAAAAAGGAAGGTGTGACAGCAACGGCTACCGTCCACGGGGTTCTGATTGAATTGAAGGACTCGATTTAGATTTTCTCTCGCTATAGGGAAGAATGTAATCACGGAGAATTCAATTACTGATACAGGTTATTATTAAAGCATACATGTTGGAACATGTAATATTGAAATATCCATTTGGATAGAAAATATTATCAAGGGAAAAACGACTGATATGTTTGCCCCTTCTATCCATTATTTTCAACTTTTATTTTGCTTAGCGCTTGGTCAGGGAGCTGTTTGGTGTTGTTATTAGAATATTCAAAAGAAGAAAGTAATGCTTCGTAATCTCTATTCAGTTTTTCCTGGGGTTCATGGTCATTTCTTCAATTGAAATCAAATTCTTTTTGGTAACTACAGATTTTATTTACCAAATTGGAATGGAATTATGTTTCTGTTTCTTTTATATTTGGGATAGAAAGGATTAGAATGCCTTTTTATTTTAATTTTACTGTTTGGAATTTAGTTTATGAGAAAATCTTTTTGATAATTATCTTCATGTCTGACAAATCCTCTAACTGTCATGTGTGAAATCCCTTTAATGGAGGTCTAATTTTTTGTCCTAAAGTCTTTTAAATCAGATCACAATGTTTATTCCATAGATGTCCTTGTATGTTTATATCGAAAACTCATATGAGGTGTCTTCTAAATCATTTTCGTACTGCAAATTAAGGGGAAGGGAAAGAGCATGACTCGAATGAACAATCTGAAAGCTCGTTCGATTTTTCTGCAATTTTCATTATGTACTATAGAGGTTACATACTCTGTTATGACAATAGTTGTGGAAGGGACTTCTAAAAGAAATGATGATAGAGCACAATAAGGAGACACAACAAAGAAAAACGCAAGCAATACCGACGTTTGAAGAATTAACAACATAAGTTAGTAATGGTAGATCATATATTTGCAGTTTGACGTTAAGCTCTCCATTTAACTCATGTCTACCTGAAGAATAGTTTTTTGTGGTTTAGCAACAAAATTTGCTTTTTGAGATATTACTATTTTCTTGTTCACGTTATGCTTATTTTCTTGTGGCCTGTCATTTCAGCATAAAATACTTCGACAATAGAGTTACTGACCGTTGGTCTCCATACATGTTTGGTCAGCTAGATTGTAACTTGTAAGCCACATACTATATAATGTAAAGCTTATGTCATTTCCTTGTTCTTCTCATTCTCAAGTCCTTTCAATGAATTAAGATGTTTATCCTATTCGAATTCATATAGGGAACTGCAAAATTTTCTTCTTTTTTGAGATGTTTTAAGATTCTAAACGACAACCTTTAATTTATAGTGGTAGGGTTGCTGTGATTATGATCAAATAGGTACTCCTCTTGAGTCCCGTAACTCTCCTCTATATTCTCAAAACTCCGTCTTCTTGCAGTTGTGACAACTCTCTGCTTAAGAGAAGGCAGTACTTAAGATATTCCAAATCTTTCGTTGCTTATTACACACGAACATGTTTAAAATAAAACATGTGGTAATTAGCGCAAATAAACTTAAGTTGTTTTAGATCGTTGTAAATTGCAGATACGTTGGGCCATAAAATTTTTAAAGCCTCTTTTTAGGAATTGAAATTCATGTTGGTGTGTAATCATTTTGCCATTGTTTTTTGTCCAGCACTGTAATTTCTTTGATGAATGTTATCTTCTATGATATGGTGATAGAATGGAAAAAATTGTGCTGAAGAATTGAAACAATATGCACTAATTACCTTAAAAGGTTTACTGTACCTTATAACAAAGATTTTCTTAAAAGGTGCGTTTCGTTCCTGAGAAATTTGCAATATGAGAGGTCCATTCTGATTTCTTTTGTGTCAATACTTGGAACAATGCTAGCAATCTCAAGCTTTAGATTGCACTGAAGCCAGTTAATGTTGTAAGCAAAAGTATCTACCAACTAGATTCGCCTTTTGATACTTTCTTTTCTGTGAGATAGTTTTGTTTCTTAATGTTGTAAATAGACATATGTTTTCCTTTTTCATCTTGTTTTGTACTAACTTTTCGATACATTTCAGTATGCTGGAGTGACAAAGTTTGTAGTTATACCATTATCTTAATGCTTAAAAATATCATCACAGAGTCGTGATTGGTATAAACTTTGTTAGCTCATTTTGCATCTTAAAAGAGTTTAAGATTCACGAAGGGAAATATCTTTTGATGTTTATTCTCTAAATTTAATGTTATTGATTGGAAAGTATAATTTTTTTTCTTTTTATCCAAATGTGCTATAACAATGTCTTTAAAAGTGTTAATAGGTGTACAATCTCGACGATTCTCTGACACGTTTCTGTTGTATTTTTTTAAAAGGGTATGAATGGGAAATGGAAGAAGCACCTTTTGGATCGCACCTCTCCATAAGAGGCACCTTTTAGATTGCACCTCTCCATATCACCCTTCCTTTGTCTATAAATTTAGAGGCTTGGCCTCATATTTTAGATATGAAAATCAGATGGAAAAATCTAAAAATTTATCCCCTCTTTTTATATTGTTGCATTATTTTCAAATAAACTTAAGTGTCAAGTGTGATTTGCTTCGTCTGTTGAGTTCGCTGAAATTCTGCAGTTTCGATTGCCAGTGTTGCAGAATAGTTATTCCGTTCTATCCTGAGAGGAATTAATCCAAAACATTGGGCAACAGAGAGGGGATTAAATTCCATAAGGACACACAAGCAACTTGTGGGCTCGAAATTATTATTTCAAGTTTTGTTTATTGAACTAACGTTTGTTTACTTCTCTGATTTTCTGATTTTGAACACAAATTTCCAACAATCTTAAGGAATTTAATTTATCTTCTAATTGCCTTTTTCAAGCCTGTGTAACGCAATGTTGATGCGCTGTTATTGGAAAATGAATTTAAAAGACAAATTTAAAATTTGATTGTGGCTTTTAAGTTTGGACTCACTGGTTGATCACATTCCAGTAATAGAGCACAAGAAAGTCAAAATTGCGGAATATCGCAGTAAAATTTTGATGGGTTGATCACTTTGAAAAAGCAACAAGGGGATAAGATAGTGATCATCTTTTACGAATGAATTGATTCTCCCTAAATTATGTGGCTGACATAGTTTATGTGTGAATTAGATTTTATATGATGTGATCTAAGTTTGATAATCAAAAGTCTCGTTTGACTTGATTGATTGCAGAACATATTACTTAAAAATACTACAGAAAAGGACGAAAAGGAACTAGGGTGAGAAATTGTAAAAGAACATTATGAGCACTGATATGTTAACATATAAGTGATTTACCATGAAGCAGTGCGTGACTTTGCAAGATTGGATCTAAGAATGTCAAACTATTTTCTGGTAAATTACAGCAAAGTAATATATACTTTACGAAAGAAGGTATTACAACTTGACAAGGAATAATTCTGCTGTGTCAAACCATTATTTGGAAATGTTGGAACAGTATGAAAACCAAAATTTGAGTTTTAATTTATCTATTTATTCTTTGCTTTTTCCGTCCTATGTGATTTATAAAATATTTTTATAAAAAAAAAAATTAGGATATATAATGTGATGATCTCATAATACAAATCAAGAATTATGTGCATGAATAGGAATTACATATTTGTGATTACACTTTTGTTATTCCTTGGCCAAAGTTGATACTATAATTTGGTAGCATGCATATTATCCTCAAGGAAGTAAGACATAAATTAGGCTTACAGTAATACTGAAGTATTCTTGAGATCATTGATATAATATATGTAAAGATGAACATATATGTGTATGATATGAGAAAGAGATTAAAATGTTATAATGGTTAGTCGAAAAACCATTTGGAAAAGGAATTAAAATTCTCGTGATTTTCTACACCTGTTATGGAGAATAAAATCTTCGTGATTTTCTACTCCTGCTTCGAGATAAATATCTGTGTGATTTTGTACTCGTTCATTTAGATTAAAGTCTTTGTGACTTTCTACTCATTTGTCGGAAATTAAAGTCTAAGTGACTTTATACTCATTTTGGAGATTAAAATCTTGTTGATTTTTTACTTTAATTTATTATTCGATTTGAAGATTAAAAAACTTCATCGTTTATTAAATTTGTTGTGTCACATATTACATGGTTTGAAGATTAAAAACTTCACCATTTAATATATTCGGTATCAGGTAGTACTCGGTTAGAAGATTAAAAACTTCACCGTTTATTAATTCTGATTGTGTCAGATTTATTTGAAGATTAAAAACTTCACTATTTATTCTGACTATGTTATGGCACAAACAACAGTTTTTGTGGCGGGCTCAACAATGTAATATGGGCGTCGAATATGAATCTCATTTTTGATGAAATGTTTGGAACATGGTATTATTCACCAAACGATTGCCCCTTCATTAGCGCAATCTAATGGAATTGCGGAAAGAATGAGTAGAACTTTAAATGAGATGATAAATTGCCTTGTTGTAAGTTCTGGTTTACCCAAATCTTGTAGGAGAAGCTATTCTTACGGAATCCTTTCATACGAAAAATGAATAAAAGGAAGAAAACCCAACTTGAAATATTTTCAAGTGTGGGGGATATTTGGGTAAAGTGCAAGTTCTTAAACCCAAAAGGATAAAAATCGGATCGAAAATTGTTGATTCGTTTTCATAAGATATGCAACAAATAGTAAGGCATATCGTTTTATGATTCATAAATCAGAAAATCCCGACATTCATATTAATACAATAATTGAATCAGATAATGCTGAATTATTTGAGAATAATTATCCGTATAAAAGAAATATGAGTCGTCTAGTGAAAATCTAAGCGAACACGGGAAGAAGCAAAAGAAAGTACACCTATTGAGGTAAATCTAAGACATAGTAAACGTCAAAGGATAACTACTTTCTTTGAACAGGATTTTCTAACAATCTTGTTGGAAAATGAGCCTCAAATGTTTAAAGAAGCATTGTCTTCTTCGGAAGCACAATATTGAAAATAGGTTGTCAATAGTAAGATAGAATCCATATTAAGTAATCATACTTGGGAAAATGGTTGATCTTCCTCCAGAAAATAAACATTTGGATTCTAAATGGATTTTTAAAAAGTAAAATGAAAGTTGGTGGTGCTATTGACAAATATAAGGCAAGATTAATTGTCAAAAGAGTTTAGACAATGAGAAAGCCTTATTTATTTTGATACATACTCACCGGTACCGATGATTACATCTACTCAGGTGTTAATAACGTTAGCCGCGGTGTATGGCCTTGAAATCCATCAGATGAAATTAAAGAAAATCTTCTTAAATAGAGATTTGGAGGAAGAAATTTACATGGAACAACCTAAAGGGTTCATGGTTCCCGGAAAAGAAACGAAGGTGTGTCGACTTGTTAAGTCACCCAAACAATGACATGCGAGATTTGACCAAATAATATTGTCAAATAGTTTCAAAAATTAATGAGTGTAAATAAAAGTGTTTACATTAAGAATACTTCAAGTCATATATATAGTCGTTATTTTGATTATATGTTGATGAAATATTTAAAATGTGGGGGCTTTTATCTTATGCATGACAAAAGCAAATGTCAGACGTAATGTCTAAATTGATATATGAAACTCGTTGATATTGTAGTTGGTAAATTCATCGGTTGTTTAGTCTTAATGAAGACTAGTTGATGAAACTACTAATTCAGAAGTTGGTCACATGTCTTTCTCGAAAGGTCATTTTTCTTTAATGAAAATTTATATTGTTTGGTTCTTTTATGAAATGATGTCACTTTGAAGGTTGTGACTTTTCATAAAATAATACGTCTGTACGTTTTAGTATGGAAATGACCGTTCATGAACGGATATATTAATACATTGGTCTATAATAAGGTGAACCAACCGATGAACATGAATAAAATCCATTGCAAGTTGGATTTGTCTCATAAATAAAGGTGCTATAATTTGCATATCATATAGACGTATGAATAAATAGCATACAAATGCTTGGAAATGGCAGAGTGATTGAGAAATGTGTTATATATTAAAAGGTTATGATCACAATTGACGCCAATCATTCCAACTGTCATTATAATATACTACATTAAGTGTAGTCAATAATCCTGATATGCAATCGAAAGTCGAGACGTATTAGTCTACAACATAAGGAAGTTTGCATTGAATGTTTACGATAATGAAATGAGTTTTGAAGTATTTGAAATATACTCCAAATTATGCTTTGCACTATAATAAGTATCCCGCGATAATATGGGGGTATAGTGATGAAAATTAGATCACCGGTTCAATCGATTCTAAACAGTCGATGGATGAGCGATATCTTGGAAATTGTCCAAAAAAATGTGCATTGACCGCTCTGCAGTGGAGGCTCAACTTATAGCCTTAGACAAGGCCGGTGAAGAAGCTGAATGGCTCCTGAATTTCTTGAAAGATATTCTATTTTTGCCCAATTTTTGGCACCTATATGTATAGATTGTGATAATCAAGCGACAATAGGAAGAGCTGGGAGCGTTAAGTATAACGAAAAGTCTCGTCATATAAGACGCAGACATAGCATCGTTAGACAACTACTTTCTAGTGAAATTATCACAATTGATTATGTAAAATCAAAGGATAATTTGGCGGATCCGCTTACAAAAGGCCTAACTAGAGAGGGAGTTGAGAAATCATCTAAGGGAATGGGACTATGGCCGAGGACAATTCATCATGGCGGTAACTCTACCTAGAATTTTGGAGGTCCGAGATCTAGGTTCAAGGAGCAAACAAAGTTATGCATGACCGGTTCAACATTGTCAAATATAATATTTTAGTCCATTCTCGTGATGAAGACAATGTTCAGTAACAAGGATAAAATGTTAAGACATTTTTTAATGGTTTCTAAGTTTGATACAGGGTATATCAAATAGTGTATCTACGAGATAACACGTTTAGGAATCACCTATGTAAGTGTGAAGTGTAAGACGCTTCAAGGAGAATTCTGTAAGGCCAATTCTCTATGCACTTATGAACCAGGTGGTGTTCATGGCTGAAACGAACACAACAATGAGAACCAAAGATGGTTAAGGGTTGATTGTGTGACTTATGGTTGTCTAGGTATACACCAAAGCTCGACGGTTCAAAGATATCAATTCTACCGATTGACCGAGTATATCCGACATAAGTTCACTACGGAAAGTTCAAAGGGAAACCTACTTATCCAGATGCGATTAATCCTACTTGCGAATCACACAGTATTTTCATGCATATTTTTTCACATATGTCCATTCCCCATTCATGTGGGGGATTGTTGTATTTTTTAAAAGGGTGTGAATGGGAAATGGAAGAGGCACCTTTTGGATTGCACCTCTCCATAAGAGGCACCTTTTAGATTGCACCTCTCCATATCACCCTTCCTTTGTCTATAAATTTAGAGGCTTGGCCTCATATTTTAGACATGAAAATCAGATGGAAAAATCTGAAAATTTCTTCCCTCTTTTTATATTGTTGCATTATTTTCAAATAAACTTAAGTGTCAAGTGTGATTTGCTCCGTCTGTTGAGTTCGTTGAAATTCTGCAGTTTCAATTGCCAGTGTTGCAGAATAGTTATTCCGTTCTATCCTCGGAGGAATTAATCCAAAACCTTGGGCAACAGAGAGGGGATTAAATTCCTTAAGGACACACAAGCAACTTGTGGGCTCGAAATTATTATTTCAAGTTTTGTTTATTGAACTAACGTTTGTTTACTTCTCTGATTTTCTGATTTTGAACACAGATTTCCAACAGTTTCTAGGCCAATAATCCCACGGAATGACTGTACACTTTCTTTCCTTATTCTCCAATTGTTAGAAATCATCCATTTTTTATTTGTTGTAACTGTGGAAAGGTGCATTAAGTTCATTCGTTTTAGTTTGGACATCTTAAATGTGTATTTTTCTATAACTATTGGCTTTTACTTTTCCATTTTGTGCAATTTATGCCAGTTGAGGAAATATATTTATGGTACTAGAATCCTCATACTGAGCAGGATATTGAGCTTGTATTCCGGCATAGGTATTCTTATGTCTGTCAAGTGCTCAAGTTACATTTGAATTTGTGCTGGTGCATCTCTGGATTGTTTATAACAACAACGGCTATTGCA
This sequence comes from Nicotiana noctiflora, assembly GCA_032618575.1. Lineage (NCBI taxonomy): Eukaryota > Viridiplantae > Streptophyta > Magnoliopsida > Solanales > Solanaceae > Nicotiana > Nicotiana noctiflora. Next base: position 111,709 of record JASVEL010002186.1, read on the forward strand.
TCTTTTTTTTCTTTCATATTTCTACCTTCTTGGTTTTCTCTTTATAGTCTTAAGAGCCTATTTTTCTAGCATTGATACTTTAGTATGTTAATATTTTGATACATATAAACTTGATATTTGAATCTATCTCAGTTTCGCTCTTTGACCCAAATTTTGGGTCTCAATTAAGATCCAGGGTAGTGTTGTTATTCCAAATAAAAGGAATGAAAAAAGAAAGCACATATCCACTAAAAGCTAAGCAAAACAAAAGACCTGTCTTCAGCTTTTGTAACTCAGTTGTGCTTTCTTCGGCTTATATAAATATTTAATGCGTGGAATTATTCTTTTAATGTGATAGCCTATATTTTGTGAACTGAAATCGAAACGGACTTGCATATGGTTTTAATTGTGTCTTCGTCTGTTCATAATATCTTCCATTTTGCTAATTTATTAGGTCCGCACTAGTTAGATAAGAGATTGTGGATATGTTTGAGCCAGGACAACCAAATTCTGACAATAGGTCGGTACGCCCCTAAATATTTGGTACAAAAAGCAGTAAATTTTTTACTTAGGTTGCCAATTCCAATGAAAAGTTTTCAGAAACCTGCAGAAAGAATTTTAAAGTTCGAAATCGTTAAAGTTTTCTGGAAATCTTTTTCCTCTTTTCTTTTTAATTTTTCCTTCAAAAGTGTATAGATTGACACGTGTCTCAATGACATGCCATTTCACTTCCAGATCAGCACCAGACTAGGCGGTGCGGGCTCCCATGGGAGATGGAGACACGTGTCTAGTTGACGTGTGATTCGATAAAGTCACTTGAAAAGTAACCATGAATAATTTTTAAAATAATAATAATAATTGTGAATTAGTAACATAAAAAGAAAAAATCATTTAAAGATAATAACTTATTACGGTATGTTAAAATTCATTAACAACGTGAAAATATTCGGAGAACAATGTCATGATCTCAAACTAGTGAATTGCGTAGCGATTATGATGTTTAAACTAATTAACTCTTACAATAATATGTTTGGACAATATTTAATAAACACTTGAAAAGTATATTTTCATCTTTAGAAAATATTTAGCGTTTTTCAAACAATATTTGGACAAAACAACTTTTTTTGAAAATTTTTTCGTTTGAATCAAAACTTACCATGCACTTTGTGAATACAAAACAAC
>JASVEL010002187.1:0-13173 GCA_032618575.1 Nicotiana noctiflora
TCTCTCTTTTACTTCCGCATCTAGACTTTCATATGTATAGAATGTTGCTCAGTTGTATCTAGAGGCTCTGACTCGTGACGCCAGATCTGATATGGGTTGTTTTGATATTATTGTGGTTTCCGCACAGTTTTTATTACTATCACAGGCTGATATTTTGTTTAATCGATGTTATAAATTCAATAATTGATAAGGATCTTTGTAACATGGGTTGAGAATGTTCTAAAGGTCGGGCTTGCCTAACAAGGTGTTGGGCGCCATTACGACCAGGGTTTGGATCGTGACAATAAATATACTAGTGGTAGTGAATATACCACACTCAGCTCTAGAAGGAGGTTGAGATTACATAAGAAAATATTATCATTATTATGGCATGAATGATAATTGGTCACGTACCTATTGTACGCGAAAATATTTTAGTAATATAATTATTATATGACAACTATAATGCAAGAAACATATCTTGCATATAATTTTTAACATAACCATAATGGTATAAATTTCTCTTTAAAAGAGATATTCACCATATGAATGTTAATGAATGTGTGGTAGTACCAAATTAATTGAGAGCTCTAGAAGACCCAATTATTACTATTTTGGAGAAGCACAATTGATTACAAATAAGGTATTGTGTTGTAGTAAATCTCAAAGAAACTTATTCGATTTTCAAAGTATACGTGAAAGTGGTTGATTATATTGAGACTATAAATAAAGGAAAGATTTAATATCTTTTATTACTACAACTTGTAGAGGGACAATATGTATGTGAAATTCTACCTATTTTATTCTCCAGTTTGTACTACACAATCACAATAAAGTGAATGTTTATTGATATAATAACCCATATCATATTAAACTTGGAGTTTATTAATAATTGTACACGTCATGGTGTAAATATGAAGTTTGTCAATATTGATAATTTATTCAGTTGGCATAATTGATTTAGCCATATTAATTTAAGTATGATGTGCAAAAATAATAGAGAATTTACATGGTAAATATTAAAGAAATAGAAAGTTCTTTATGAATTCTTTTATATTGCTTGTTCTCATTAATTAATAGATAAATTAAAATTGGGATTGAATCCATGAATGCTGGAAATATCATAAGTGATTATGGGCCCATTCACTTGCAATGTATATCACATAAGATGCATCTATGAGATGATTACATGAGCGATTATTATTAACCCGCAACCTGGTGTTTGCGAGGTAACTTTCTCAGTAATTTGAAATAACGCATATTCCATATTTTTTATTCAAGATAGTTCATCTTGATAAGTTGATTTTCATCACAGCTGGTTTAGCAAAATAATTTATTGAGTGCCTCCACTTAATAGCTAAACTATTACTTATGAGAACAAAGTTATGTATATCAGTTCGATATATATTATATACGAAAGTATATTACATTCTCCTCTCACAAGTGGTTCAGGGTCAGGAACCAAATAATTTATTATTATTCATGTGCGATGTATATTTTGATTAACACCATAGCTCCCAAAGATGGGTTCTCAAAATTGAGGAAGCAAGTTAATATTTCTAACATGAGGGGGAGACATAATAAAGAGTTGAGAAAAAGTCACGTGAATGAATTATCATTTGTATATCTATCTTTGAATAAGATAATATGAACTTGAGGTTCATAAAAGATAATTCATCTGCAATATATTATAAAGCATGCCAAATACATTTGATGGCCCAAAGAAAGCAACTAAATTCTCATTGCGAATGCTCATATTAAGTCCTAGAAGGACAAAGTCTATGGTATGCTTAAAGCATATAGACAAATCGGTTTTAAATAACTTCTTGATAAAGAAAATGAGGAAATGATCAAAATGATCATAATAAAGGAGGCGTGTGATCTAGAAGATCACATCATATAACACATCATAAAATCTCATGAGAGATTCGAGTACCTAAATATATGAATAAAGAAAACTTTATGTTATGTCTTTACGAAAAATAAAAAGGTTGGAACTGACATAAAATGTTCGTCGACGACATCTATGATAGCACTAAGTATAGATGAGTATCTTAAGTCTAGATAAACAATTCAAATAGAATTGGTTTCATATGCAAGACATGTTGTTCTGGACCTGCAGTTCAAACACTTGAAAGAATAAAGTCAATAGTGTGTGCAATCACCTTTATTTATCTTATATGTCTAGTATGACATGAAAAGTTGATATGCATCTAAAGTCTATTTAAATGACTTATTTGACTATACTTATATGACATTCCTCAAGGGACTTAATTGCTTAAAGCATATAGAATTCATGGTCATGAAGTACTACATCCTAAGTGCAATTTGTGCACATAGGTATCGTGCTATAATTATAAGCATGATAATATGATAGCAAAAATCTCTATAGAGATATTGAAAAGGCCATTGCATGGCATTTTATGAAACATTACAAATCTATCAGAAATGATGATATCAAGATGAAACATATTCATTCAAGTGATAAAATGGTTGATTTGTTTATCAAATCTCTACCAATGATCTTTTGAAGATGGTGCATAAGATTGGGATGCGAAGACTCAAGGATGTGAATTGATGCTCTCATCAGCGGGAGTTAATGCGCATTGTGCTCTTTTCCCCTTACAAGGTTTTGTCTCACCGACGTTTTCTTGCAGGGTTTTTAACAAGGCAACAAAAATGTGTATTATTAGATATGTGTACTCCTTTTCCTTTTCTAGAACTTTTTTCCCATTGGGTTTTATTTTAGTTAAGTTTTTAACGAGACACATTATCGGTTGAATAGACATTCAAGGGGACATGTTATAAATAGAATTTTATTTATGGTGAATGCCTATATTCAGAGAGATTCTAGGGTTTATTACATGGTGGCTAAGTCACTTATTCCTATAAATAGAGGGTGCTATTACATTATAATCCATCTCAAATTAATAAGAATTCTCTTTCCCTACTTTTCTATGCAATATTATTCTTCTTCTTTTATTGTTTCATTAACACTTATAGAAAAAAGAGAGAATACAAAGAGCAGTGCATGAATTAATTTTTTTACGACAGCGTCTACTATGAATAATAATCACCGTACTTAAACTATATGATCATTGTATAACGTAGTGTTTTAAATATTTTGGTCCGCCAAACGTGGAGTCAGCTATTCTAATTGTTGCACGTTTAATCAACTTTGATGAAGATATTTTGGTATACTCCCTTCGAGTTAAAAAAAAAAAAAAAGAATGAACCTATTGGGAGTCAACATAGTTTTCATTGGCTAAATTTTTTAAAATAATTTTAAATATTTTGAATAGTTAACTATTGTGATTATAGTACTTTTTATGTAGTTACTAAATATATAAATTTTATTTCAAGAACGTTGTACTTTGAAAAAGTTTAAACAAATTAAAAGAAGAAGAGTATAGACATAGTTGAATTATTGCGCACCGAAATAAGGTTCACATGAGCAAAACTAGAAAAATTGTATTTTTTTAACTAATTAGCACTTCAAGGGTAATATTATCTTTTTCTTTTAATATTGTTTTTTGGGGGGCTTCTTTACTTTGCCTTCTGTTTATCACTCTTTTTGTTCTTACCGGTACCAAGCAGATAGGTGTTTGAGAAACTTAGTAAATACAGGTTCTCTGTAGGCTTATTCGTTGTGACTTTTGTAAGCAAAATTTCATTTGTTTCTCACGCTCTCTCTATGCTTCTTCCTCAGCTTTTCTCTTCCGGCTCTATTTCTCTCGCTGGTGGGTTCTACTCTTCCTTGTTTATTCACTCTCTTCTTTTAATTTCACTTTTATAATTTATATTTTCCGCTTTTGGTACCCTTTGGGTTTCAACAGTGACTTTTCAATTTTCTGGCTACAGTAAAGCAGGAAAATCGATAATTTCTTCGTGTTTTTTTCTCTTTTTCCAAATTAAAATTGTGAATATCCGGAGCTTTTGGGTGTTTTTTTGTAGGATTTTCTATATGCTTGTCTGAAATTGATTTTAGATGTCGAACCAATGATGATATTCTGGGGTATGAAATTATTTGGGCGTAGCGATAGTCAAACTCCTATCTTTGCTTGGCGAAATTTGGATAGTATGTGATTTGTGGTTTCCCTATCACATGCAATATGTTATTCTGATTTGGATATGTGATTTTATTTTTAATTTGATTAAGTTTAACTCTATTTTTGCCAACGCCAGCTTCTTCAGTAACGGAATATGCCTTATTTTGCTTTCAAATTTGAAAGAGAGACTTTCTCTTTGCTAACTAAAAATAAATTTTGATTATGGATTTCGTTCCTCTTTTGATATTTTGATCAAAATTGTTCAATGAAACATGCAAAGAGGAAATCCCCTGGAAGGTTTGTTGGAATAATTAATTGTGAAAAGAATTTTTTTTTTACAGAAATTGAATGGAGCAGAGAAAAAGAAAGAGAAGAAGTTTGTAGAAGAAGACTATTCTCTCAAAGAAAGAACAAAGTGGCGGACAAAACAAGATTGAGAATCTAACTTAATTTGGACACGTGCCTTCATCTCAGCCGTCTAAATTAAGTTTGATAGATTAGATCTTGTACGTTGGTTCTTGTATTTGATTGCTCGATATTTTGCAATATCAGATAGGGACCACTACATGGAAGAATAATTAGTTAGTTATATTGTTATGTATATACAAATAGGATTAGGACAAGTGTATGATTTTAATAGGTTAGTTTCTTTATTTCTTTCTTAAATATACTTATATATATACATAGCCTTCTGTACAGAATATTCAATTACATAGTGAAAGAAATTCTCTCAAAATCAGTGTTCATTCTCTTCATTTTCTTTATGGTATCAGAGCAGTAGCTCATCTTCTTCATTTCTGCTGTTTTTCTTCATTTTCTTCTGAGTTTGCTCCTTAACCATGGCTCCTGGATCAGATGTAACTGAAACCCCACTCACCCATGCTTCTTCTTCTTCAACAGCAGCAAACAATGGAAATTCCATTGATCCTTCCCACCCTTTCTTCATTCATGCTTCTGATGCACCAGGCATGATATTGGTGAATGGTCATGGTTATGCTGGTTGGAGCAGATCCATACTTATCTCTTTATCAGCTAAGAATAAACTGGGATTCATTGATGGTTCATGCCCTATGCCACCTATTTCAGATCCTACCCATTCACTTTGGAGTCGATGCAATCATATGGTAACTTCTTGGCTTTTGAACTCTCTCACAAAAGTGATTGCAGACAGTGTTCTCTATTCAAAAACTGCCAAGGACCTCTGGTCAGATCTGGAACACAGATTTGGACAACCAAATAGGGCCAAACGTTTTCACCTGCAAAAAGAGCTGGCAGATTTAGTTCAAGGAACTGCTGATATTGCAACTTATTTCACTAAAATGAAATATTTATGGGATGAATTAGTTACCCTTAATTCTGATATGCAGTGTTCATGTGTTTGTGAATGTGGAGGAAAGACGAAAATACAACAGTTCAGGGAAGATGAGAGGCTAACCCAATTTCTGATGGGTTTAAATGAAACCTATGGTTTGGCTAGAAGTAATATCCTCATGGTCAAACCCTTACCATCAGTAAATCAAGCTTACTCACTTCTCATGCAAGATGATAATCAAAGGGAAATCACAACGTCTCTCAATTTCCAACTGATGGAGCTTCTTTTATGATGAAGAATCAGGGTTATCAAAACTCTCTATTACCTCAACTAAGGAATGGAAACACTGTATATAAAGGAAATCTAGCACTTAAAGGGAAAAAGAATACACATATGTGTTCCTATTGTAAGATGACTAATCATATAATTGATAACTGTTACAGACTTATAGGTTTCCCTGCTGATTTCAAGTTCACTAAGAACAAGAGGGTGCAAAGTTCTCCTAAGGCAAATTCAGCTGCTGTTACAGAAGACACAAAGGAGATTCATGGAAACATGGTAGAGGGACCTCAATTTGCTCAAAAACTATCATCTGATCAATTCAGCCAATTGGTTAACCTTCTTAATCAATTGCAAACAGGACAAGGAACTTCTCAGGATGTTAATGCAAATTCTGTTTCTGGTATTCTGTTAACTACTTCTTCTTTTTGTTATTCAGCTTCCAATTCCAATCTATCTCATTCTTGGATTATAGATTCAGGGGCAAGTGAACACATGTGTTTTAATCCAAACACATTCTTATTTCTATTACCATTACCTTCCCCTCTTATGGTAAAACTGCCAGATTCTTCTAGGGTAAAGGTTACTCATGCTGGTAGTGTCTCTATTTTTCTGGATCTAATTCTGGAAAATGTTCTATACATTCCTAGTTTCAAATACAACTTGCTCTCAGTTTGTAGACTTTGCCAAAAGTTCAAATGTATGTTGTTTTTCACTTCTGTTGGGTGTATTTTGCAGGGCCCTCTCATGAAGAGCCCTCAAGTTTTTGGTGAAGCCAAGGAGGGACTCTGCTTAGTAAAGCCTAATGTCACAAATACTAAGAGTCTAGTTTCTATTTCAGCTGGTAGTTTGTTACCTATTTCCTTTTCTAATGTTGTTTCAACTTCATCCTCTATTTCAGCAAACTCAGAATCTGCTGTAAAACTTTGGCATGTAAGATTGGCGCATTTGCCTTTCAATGCAATGAAATACATTAGTTTCATTTCATTTGTTTCTAATTCTAGATGTCATTGTGAAGTTTGTCCTTTAGCAAGGCAATCTAGATTACCATTTCCAATCAGTCACATTAAAACAAAACATCCCTTGGAATTGATACATATTTATACATGGGGTCCTTATAGAACTCCCACTCACAATGGATACAAGTATTTTCTAACTATTGTGGATGATTTTAGTAGAGCTACTTGGACTTATCTGTTGAGTACTAAGGGTAATGCATTTTCAGTTCTGAAATATTTTTTGAGCATGGTGGAAAGGCAATTCAATTCTAAAGTCAAAATTGTGAGGTCAGACACTGCACTAGAATTGGGCAGTAGTGTTGGAACTTCCTTGTTTATTTTTGTCACAAGGAATTCTACATCAAACTTCTTGTGTGGGAACCCCTCAACAAAATAGAATTGTAGAAAGGAAACATAGACATCTGTTAGAAGTTGCTAGAGCTATCCTGTTTCAGTCTAAGGTAACTCTTTGTTATTGGGGAGAATGCATCTTAACAGCTACTTTTCTCATCAACAGATTTCCATCTAGAGTTTTGAAAGGACATACTCCCTATCATGTATTGTTTGGAAAGGAACCTTCTTATGTTTTCTTGAGAAGCTTTGGTTTCCTTTGTTATGCTTCTACCTTATCTCATAACAGGACAAAATTTGAACCTAGGGCAATAGCATGTGTTTTTATGGGATATCCTACTGATCAAAAGGGATATAAACTACTAAATTTAACTAGCAAGAAGTTGTTTGTATCCAGAGATGTCCATTTTGTTGAGCACATATTCCCTTTTTCACATATGCCTCATCCTATATCTTCTACATTTCTTATTCCTACATTTCCTACATCCCCTTCTCCATCAGATTCTTCACCTCATACCACTTCTACCCCCACTAGTACTTCACCTGTTCAATCCCCTTCACAAAACACACCTAGTACTTCACCTGTTCAATCCCCTTCACAAAACACACCTAGTATACCTTCCTCCAACAATTCACATATGTCTCTTTCTCCTAATCTACCACTTAGAAGATCCAATAGAGAGAATTTAGGTACTTTACCTAGTTATCTTAAAGACTATGTTTGCAACAATATCTATCTAAGTGATGTTACAACCTCCTGTTTCACCTCTGTATGTTCTCCCTCTCCCATTGCTTTTTCTGCTCTTTCTAGCTCTAATCAACATCTCCTCAACTCCATATACTCCTTCACAGAACCCACTTCTTATTCCCAAGCTTCTTCTCACCCAGGTTGGGTAGAAGCAATGAATTCAGAACTTCAGGCTTTGAAAGACAACCTCACATGGGATGTGGTACTTTTACCTACTGGGAAGAAGGCTTTACCCTGTAAATGGGTTTATAAGGTCAAACACAATGCAGATGGTTCTATTGAAAGACTCAAAGCCAGATTAGTCATAAGAGGAGATGTTCAAAGAGAAGGCATTGATTACACAAAAACTTTATCTCCAGTTGTTAAAATGACAACAATCCGATGCCTACGATATTGCAGCAAAGAAAGGATGGTCCATTTCTCAATTTGATGTGAGTAATGCCTTTTTACATGGGGAATTACAAGAAGAAGTTTATATGAAATTTCCTGCTGGTCTACCATCCCCAAGTCCTAATCATGTTTGTCGTCTCAAAAAGTCTCTCTATGGTTTAAAACAAGCCTCCAGGCAATGGTATGCCAGGCTTGCCGGAGCACTCAATTTCAAAGGATTTGCTGCTTCTTTTAATGACTATTCTCTATTTTTTAAAAGAACTGGAACTCTTGTTTCTATTGTCGCAGTCTATGTTGACGACATTTTACTCACTGGAGATAACATTACATAATTAACAGATTTGAAGACATTCCTACATTCTGAATTTAAAATGAAGGATCTTGGACCACTTCATTATTTTTTAGGCATGGATATTTTGCGAGAAGATAGAGGAATCATTATTACTCAGAGAAAATTTACCTCTGATCTGCTTCATGAGTTTGAATGCACCAATCTTCCTTCAGCCTCTTCTCCTTTGGATCCTTCTTCCAAATTGGTTGCAGATTGTGGACCTCCATTAGTTGATGCTTCAATATTTCGACGACTAGTGGGTAAGCTCAACTATTTGACTCATGCTCGACCGGATTTGTCTTTTGCTGTACTCACCCTCAGTCAGTTCATGCAACAACCTTGTCTTGGTCATTTTACTGCGGGTTTGTGAGTACTTAGTTATATTTCATCCACATCTACCCAAGGACTTTTTCTCAACGCTAATCCCTCTTTCGATCTCCTGGCTTTCTGTGACGCGGATTGGGCATCTTGTAAAGATACTCGTTGCTCTGTTAGTGGATTTTTTATCAGTTTAGGGGGATCTCCTATTTCTTCGAAATCCAAGAAACAAGCCTCTATCTCTCTTTCTTCAGCAGAAGCAGAATATAGATCCATGCGTCGCTTGGTTGCAGAACTGACTTGGTTAACTCGTTTACTCTCATATCTTTCAGTTCCTCCTCAGATACCTGTTCCGATTTTCTCCGATAGTCAAGATGCCATCCATATCGCCCGTAACCCTGTCTTTCACGAACGGACCAAGCATGTAGAGCTCGATTGCCACTTTGTCCGGCAACAATTTCTCTCTGGTCTCATCTCTTTGACTTTTGTTCCTTCAAAATTGTAACTTGCAGATCTCTTCACCAAACCCTTGACAGGACCCGCTCATATGCTCATTCTTGGCAAGTTGGGTGTGTCTTCTACCCCCTCCAACTTGAGGGGGGGTGTTGGAATAATTAATTGTGAAAAGATTTCTTTTTTACAGAGATTGAATGAAGTAGAGAAGAAGAAAGAGAAGAAGTCTGTAGAAGAATACTATTCTCTCAAAGAAAGAACAAAGTGGCGGACAAAACAAGATTGAGAATCTAACTTAATTTAGACACGTGGCTTCATCTCAGCCGTCTAAATTAATTTTGATAGATTAGATCATGTACGTTGGTTCTTGTATTTGATTGCTGGATATTTTGCAATATCAGATAGGGACCACTACATGGAAGAATAATTAGTTAGTTATATTGTTATGTATATACAAATAGGATTAGGACAAGTGTATGATTTTAATAGGTTAGTTTCTTTATTTCTTTCTTAAATATACTTGTATATATACATAGCCTTCTGTACAGAATATTCAATTACACAGTGAAATAAATTCTCTCAAAATCAGTGTTCATTCTCTTCATTTTCTTTAAGGTTCTAGAGATAGGTTTACTGAATAAGTGATTAAATATATTTTTTTGTATTACTAGCTTTAAACTGTATATTCGTTGCATTTTTTCTGCAAATTCATGAATACATATGATACAGATACTTTGTTATTCTAAAACTTGGGGCTTTGTTTTTGTTTGGTTAAATTTATTTACTTTGGTGAAAGAGGCGTGTGCTGGATTAATTTAGAATGGTTACACTAAAATAATTTGTATCTATGTAATATATTATCTGATTACATAACTTACCGAGAAAAAAAATGTAATAACATGAAATTCTACATTATATTCCATGTAATTATAAACTTACACATATGGGATTGCTTCGTACGACCAAAGGAGATGAGATAACTTTGGCGTAAATGAATCAATAATTTTCTTTTGGTAAGTGGTATTGAAAATGAAGTCCAAAAGTCAACACCATCATTATTCACATTATTAAGTTCCTTACTTAAATTCTTATTATTCTTATAAATTCTGTTCTTTGAGGATTTTTATAGTTTAGGTAATCATATTTTGTGTTCATATGTGTAAGTGTGACTTATCACCTACTTGAAAAGTTAGATTACATGAAAATTAATGAATGTGGAAAGCATTTTCTTTTTGTTCCCCCTTCTTTTTCAGATTTCACTTCTAAAATTTCTTTGAAGATTGCGTGACAGTTGAATGCCTAGAGGTCATGAGTATTATCTCATTTAGCTTGCTTGGGAGTAAATACATGCCAACACCAATAATTTGTTGATTCCTCGGATAGTATTGATCGTTTTACTCCTTTTCAATACGCTCCATTCATAAATCTGCAATGATATTCTCTGGTTCGAATATATGTTAACACCACTGTCTTTTTTTTTCTCTTGTAAAAGGTTCATGTTGAATTTTTTTTTTCCGGTGGCTTGTGATTTTGTGGTACTTTAAAACCTGGAAAGCATTTCTGGAAACTTATGTCATTTTGGTCCTCATCAAGGAAGTGATATTAAGGATCTAACAATATAACGTGGAGTGTACGTCTATTCAAAAAATATTGTTAGATGTGCTATGTTCTTTCCTATTATCTGGTATATCTAAAGGTAATGCTATAGCAAGGCACAATATAAAACGTTTGCGAAGCCATTGAATATTAGGTGAAATATCTTAAATTTTTTAGAAGACACGAGTACCATACATGCTCCTTCTTTTGTCATAGTACCTCTTACTACTTATGTGCTGGTGAGGTCTATTTTCTCAATTTCTTCTTTTTCCCTAGAAATATATTCATGCACCCTTGTTCGACAATATGTAGATTGACTATTTAATATACGTGAGAAAATTCAAACCAGCGTAAAAGTGACACCACGGTGATGGAATAAATTGTTGCCTTAGTGGAGGTTAAATATACAAGTCTGCCTTCATCTGTGTCGGAGTCTCTGTCTATGAAACAATTCTGTTGAAGTAAGCAAGAATTAATTCTTTGAATAGTGATTGGTACTTATATAGTATGAAAGTACTCTATTTTGTTCTGCTACTATCCATTTATAAGACCTGATGGTGTGTTTATATACGAATGTTTTTGCAAAATTGATGGTGGGTCGATATGGTCCTATTCAACTTTAAGGAGGATAAGAAGAAAAATAAAGAAAAGAAAAAGTTGTTGGCTTTGGCTTTCTATTTCCCTCTTTTCATTAGTTAATGTTTCGATTATGCAGGGCAATACCATCCACATTTAAGAAATGAAAGAAGTAAAAGTTGGGATTGCTGTAGTGTATTGGAATCTTGACTGTCACGGTGATGGACTTATTCTCAAGGATATCCATGTAGAGAATTCTAATAAATCTAATTGGTGCTCATGTCTTTATTATTGATGGTTCATCAAACTTCCTTTTTTGAAGACATTATGGTGAGTATAACTTCCTTTTGTATTAAAGAGAAAATTTATTTTGCTTTGCAGTTTGTTTTTTAATCTATTTGACTTTTTCACGTTGGGTTTCACAAAATGTGGATTTTTTTCTTAGGAATCTCTCCTCTATAGGGTGATTTCTATTTAAATATGTATTTATTTCTTGATGTCTTAAGCAAGTAAGTTGATTGTTTCAACTCTTTTTTCTGTGGTACCTATGTTTTTGGTTTAGAAAAGAAAAACTTCAAGCACTCCATTGGTGTAGAGATCACTATGATGAAACTTGGATAAAGTGGATCAATTTTATGAAATAGTATGTGCCTCACTTTGGAGGAATCAGGGCTTTCGAGGTATATGTAAATTTTAATATATGAACCATCTGTTCTTAGGATCTGAGCTAAAATATATATAGATTTTGATATATGGCTCATCTTTTCTGGGTTTGAACTCATGTCTATGCATTACTATTACACGAAAAAAAATCTTCTTGCTCTCTGATCACGCCCAACTATGCCTTATAAAAAGGACAATGCGGTTGCAGCAAATACAGCCCAAGTATTTCACATGGGGTTAAATCCTCAGGGAGTTAACCTACCAACTACAATCTTCAAAACCAAATAATCTTCCGAATCAGCTTCCCCAAATATTCAAATATCCTTTTTGAGTATTTCTTAATAACTACTTTTGCAAAGAACTATATATTGGAAATAATACTACTATGTTGTAAACAAGAATAAGAAAGACTAAGGTGATGATTTCCCCTATTGATGGAACCCCTTCTGTTTATGCTCATACAAATTTATCAATATCTCTCTATCAATCGTGAACAATATTCCTACCGTAAATCTCTCCCGAGTAATCACAGTAATTTACTATTGTACTCTTCCGAGTTACCCTAGCTTGCTCTAATTATCACAATTCACTTTAGATTACACCCAAGGTTTTGTTATTCCTAATCACACCTTTAGACCCGCAATTATAGATTCCTTTAATAATCTAGGAATGGTGTTGTTCAACAATAACCTAAATATGCATTCTTTTCCAAGTTTTGCACACTAAATAGGCACAAGTTAATTGAGGATCCTATCAATTAACTACAACAAGAACGAAGTTGAATAAATAGAGATTTACGAACAATTTGTATTCACATAAATTAAAAGTTCATCAACCAATAGGTTCCATCACAACCTTAGATAAGAATTTAGCTACTCATATCTATGAAAGCAAAAGATAGAATAGATTTCATAATGAAAATTCAAAAAGAAAAGTAAGAGATATGTTTAGAGAATTTTCTCACACTAGTTTCCTTGCAAAAGTACTCAACATTACAAAACTTGCCTCCTTTGGGCGAATCCTAAGGTTTTATAGAGGGTTTAGGTCATAAAAATCATGTTTTACACTTTAGTCCCACAACTTTTCTGCCTGTCACCACAGTTCTGCCGCAGTAGCGGTCGAACCGCGGT
>JASVEL010002188.1:0-10762 GCA_032618575.1 Nicotiana noctiflora
GCCAAAATCAATGAAAGAGTGGACGCACATGATGTGGCTATTAAAAATATCGAGGTGCAAGTAGGCCAGATTGCTATGACATTGAACAATCGTCCTCAAGGGATATTACCTGCGGATACTTAAACCAACCCAAAAGTTCAAGTCCCAAATCAGCTGATGGTAGTGAGTCCTAGAAATGGTAGAGATCTTGATGCTGAACAAGAGAGAACTAGAGGCAATTTGCAGGCTGAGACACTTATTTAAGTACCCATTGAACTGGATGAGTCTACAGGATTGACATAAGTTACATTCCAGCCAGCAACTGAAAATATTGATGTGCAACAAGAAACTGAGAATACAGCTGAACAGGTAGAATAGTTGGTTGTCGAACAAGTAGTAGAGAAGGAAAAATCCCAAATGATTGGGAAGAAGAGGCCTCCATCCCTATTCCCTCAAAGGTTGGCCAAGCACCAAAAGAAGGAACAATACAAGAAGTTCTTTGAAATGCTTAAGCAAATCCAGGTAAACATTCCTTTAATTGAAGCTTTGAAAGAGATGCCTGGACATGCTAAAATGATAAAAGACTTGACGTCTCGAAAGTTTGATTTTCAAGACTTGGCCACAGTTACACTTACTCAGACGTGTAGTGCAGTGGTATCCAGACCCATAGCTGAAAAGTTATCAGATCCAGATAGCTTTACTATTCCTTGCAATATGGGGAAGTTTGCTTTTACTAAGGCATTGTGTGATTTGGGGGCTAGTATCAATCTTATGCCCTTGGTGATTTATAAGAGGTTGGGCACTGGGAGAGCTAGACCCACTTCAATGTTGCTACAGCTAGCTGATAGGACCGTGAAACGGCCATTCGGGATCTTAGATGATGTGCTCATTCAGGTGGGGAAGTTTGTGTTTCCCACTAATTTTGTGATTTTGGACTACAAAGTGGATGAGGAGTTTCATATAGTCTTAGTGTAACGACCCGGCCGGCCGTTTTAGAAAATTATGCCCCAATCCCCAATTTAACTGTTCCCCTAAGTTCATTTCTGTTATTGTGGTTTGCCGGGAGAGTCGGTTCTGAAATTTGGAGTATTTTGGGACACTTAGTCCCTAAATGAGAGCTTTAAAGTTAGAAAATGGCCCGTAGCCGGAAAAGTATTAAGACGACCTCGGAACGGAAATCCGATGGTTCAATTAGCTCCGTTAGGTGATTTCGGGGTTGGGAGCGCGTTCGGAAAGTATTTTGGACGTTCGTAGCTCAATTAGGCTTGAAATGCCGAAGTTTGAAATTTTGACGAATCCGAACGATAGGTGAGATTTTGATCCGGGGGTCGGAATGGAATTCCGACAATTTCTGTAGCTTCGTTATGTGATTTTGGATATGTCCGCAAATTTTCAGGTCATTCGGACGTCGTTTGGTCGGGTTTTAGATCGAATGTGCAATTCGGAAAGTTTTAAGAAATTTAGGCTCGAATCCGTTGTAAATTGATAATTTTTGTGTTTATGGACGTGTTTGGATGATTGGAACAAGTTTGAATAAGGTTATAGGAAGTGTTGGTGTTTTTGGTTGAGGTCCCGGGGGCCTCGGGTGGGTTTCGGGGTGGTTTCGGACCATTCTAGGCCATTTTTCACTGCTGGTTTTTGGCTACAGCAGTACTCTATGCGATCGCGGGGTATTGGTCACGATCGCGGTGAGTAAAATCTGAGAAAAAAACTAATGAATCGCGATCGCGTAGATTGCTTCGCGATCGCGAAGAAGAAATTTTTGTCGCGCAGGCTCTATTTTGGAAGATCATATCTTTTTATCTCAAAGGTATTTTGAGGTGATTCAAAAACAAAAGTTGTAGATCATCGTGTCTAGTTTTCAGAAAGATAAAGAAATACACATTTGGAAATTGGTAGCAAAAGTTATGTACGTTAAACTCTATGCTGTCCGAGAAGGATATCTAAAACACATAAATGGATTTGGAAGCTTGTATCTCGAAATGTATAAGTATTCAGGAAAGGATCAACAAATGAAAGTTATAGCCCCATGTGTCTAGTTTCCAGAACATCAAACCATTTGTCCTTTGGAGTTGTGTGTACAAAGTTATGACCATTTTACTGAAGCCTGTCCGGAGGAACTGGAAGTTGTTCACCGCGATCGCGAGGCATTTCCCGCGATCGCGAAGGGTAATTTTTGGGCCAGAATTTGTTCTCCGCGATCGCGAAGCATTTCTTGCGATCGCAGTGAACAAAATACCTGGACAAAAAGTTTTAAAACATTTCATCCGCGAACCAAACCCATTTTCCCACCATTTTTGGTCATTCTTGAGAGCTTTTGGATGAGAATTGAAGGGGTTTTGACAAGAAGTAATTAGAGGTAAGTCCTATGAACTAAATACATGATTTTATTGAAGAATCATCCTTGAAATTTATGAAAACATAGCAAAATTGTAAGAAATTAGGGCTTGGAGCAAAAACTTTAAATTTGGGATTTGAAGGGCCATTTGTGGTCCGATTTGGGAGATTTTTATATGGTTAGACTCGTGAGAGTACGAGGGTTCTGTAAACGTAAAAATATTTCAATTCCGAGCCGATGGATTCAGGGGTATTTTGGTCATTTCACCCACTTTCGCGCTGTAGCTGTAATTTATCATTGTAATTAGTTATTTGCGATGTTATTTATATTGTGTAATTGGTTTGACTAGATTCGGTCCACTCGGAGTTGGATATTCGCGGCAAAAGGGTTGTCTCTTAGCGGTTTTGTACCGGAATCGAGGTAAGTGGCTTGTCTAACCTCGTGTGGGGGAACCTTTACCCTTAGGATATTATGTGATAGTTTAAATGCCTTGTACGCGAGGTGACGGGCGTGTACATGCACTGGTTGTTGTAACTCACTTTACTTGAATTGTTCAATTCGTGATATTCCCGTTCTTAATTTATTAAATTGTGGCATTTACCTGGTATTCGTTAGGGAAGCATGATTAGGTAGGATTTATCTATCTAATTGCCTAATTGTCCTACTGAACTTCTTGATAATTATTGGCACTAGTCCTCGGTGAAGTTGTAGTTAAGCATATTATATTTTTCATGTGTGTTTTCTTTATTTGTTGTGTTGGTGGACTGCGGGTTCAATTCCCGGAGATCCCAGGGCTGTGGGTTCGATTCCCAGAGACCCGAAGTGATATTGTTGTGGACTGCGGGTTCGATTCCCGGAGATCCTGAGTTATTGAGATATGGACTGCGGGTTCGATTCCCGGAGATCCTGAGATTTATTGAGATGTGGACTGCGGGTTCGATTCCCGGAGATCCTGAGATTTATTGAGATGTGGACTGCGGGTTCGATTCCCGGAGATCCTGAGATTTATTGAGATGTGGACTGCGGGTTCGATTCCCGGAGATCCTGAGATTTATTGAGATGTGGACTGCGGGTTCGATTCCCGGAGATCCTGAGATTTACTGAGACATGGGCTGCGGGTTCGATTCCCGGAGACCCAGGGGTACTGTTAATGGGACTGTGGGTTCAATTCCCACAGGTCCCGGACTTATTAATTGAGTTTGTTACTTGTTGTTAGTTAATTGTAGACGGTTGCGGTAATCATTTTATTGTTGTTATTTCGGAATTATTATCGTTAAGCTGCTTATTATTGTTATTATCATTTTTGTAACTGTTTTCTCTCGGTAGGGCCCTGACCTTCCTCGTCACTACTCCATCGAGGTTAGGCTTGGCACTTGCTGAGTACCGCCGTGGTGTACTCATGCTACTCTTCTGCACACTTTTGTTGTGCAGATCAGGGTACATCAGATCAGGCACATTATAGGTGATTTAGGAGCACTGTGAGGAGACTTGAGGTATGATCTGCTACATCCGCGGATCCGGAGAGTCCCATTCTATTCTCATTAGTGATATCAGTTATTTCCCTTGGTTCCGTTGTATAGACATTCTTGATGTATAGATCCACAGTTGTACTCTTTCTTAGTCCGTGTTGCCCGTGGGATTCCGGGTCTTGGTGGTATTTTTTTTTCATAGTGTGTTTGACGAGTGTATGTGCCAAGCGGCACTGATTACATTCCTTTTATCTCATTTCCCGCTAATTCTTATTAAATGTGCATAAGCTTGTATTTTCCGCAATGTGTTAGGCTTACCTAGTCGTGGGGACTGGGTGCCGTCATGACAGGTTCACGATTGGTGAACTAGGGTCGTGACACTTAGGAAGACCGTTCTTGGCCACTGGGAGAGCATTGATCGATTGTGAGACTAGGGAGCTCAAGATGAGACTAAATGATGAAGAAATAAAATTTAATGTGCAGAAATCTATGAGGCGCCCGAGTGAGTTCGCAAATTTCTCTCTTATTGATGCAGTAGATGTGATAGTGGAGAGAGACGATGCGGCGTTGACAGTTGAGGACCCACTAACAGCATGCCTTTAGAGGAAGTAAATGGGGAAAGTCTAGCAGGATGGGTGTTATCATTGGAAGGTAGAGGGTTTTGGGATAGAAATCTGGAGTTCGAACCTCTACACCTAGAAAATATAGTGACCCCTCCAGCAAAACCATTCATTGAGGAACCACCCAAGCTAGAACTCAAGCCATTACCAGCTCACCTCGGTTATGAATTTCTGGGCCCTAACTCTATTTTACCTGTTATTATCTCATCTGGTTTGCTAGATATGCAGGCTCAACAACTTATACAGGTACTCAAGGAGTGCAAAACTGCCATTGGTTGGACCATGGCAGACATAAAGGGGATCAGCCCCGCCTATTGCATGCATAAGATTCTTCTGAATAAAGGGACCCTAACCTTCCAGGGAACATCAGAGAAGGCTGAATCCAAACATGAAGGAAGTGGTGAAGAAGGAGGTAATAAAGTGGTTAGATGCGGGAATTATTTTCCCAATCTCTGATAGCAGCTGGGTTAGCCCAATGTGTACCAAAAAAGGTGGCATGACGGTTGTGAAGAATGAAAACAATGAATTAATTACTGTCACCGGCTGGAGGATGTGCATGGACTATAGGAAATTGAATCTGGCCACCCGAAAAGACCACTTCTCACTTCCCTTCATTGACCAGATGCTCGACACGTTGGCAGGGAGGTCACACTTTTGTTTCATAGATGGGTACTCAGGTACAATCAGATCTCCATTGCCCCTGAGGATCGAGAAAAGACCTCCTTCACATGCCCATACGACATTTTTGCCTTCCGGAGGATGCCATTTGGCCTATGCAATGCACCTGCCACATTCCAAAGGTGCATGATGGCCATATTTAGTGACATGGTGGAAGATATTATGGAGGTGTTCATGGATGACTTCTCAGTGGTAGGGAATTTGTTTGATGAATGCCTAGTCAATTTGACGCGTGTGCTAAAATGGTGCATCGAGACTAACTTGGTTCTCAATTGGGAAAAGTGTCATTTCATTGTAAAAGAAGGAGTAGTCTTGGGGCACCGGGTGTCAAGCAAGGTAATTGCGGTTGATCGAGCAAAAGTTGATGTCATTGCAAAATTGCCTCCACCAACTTCGGTCAAAGCCATTAGAAGCTTTCTTGGACATGCCGGTTTTTACCGGAGGTTCATTATAGACTTCTCCAAAATCGCCAACCCCCTCTGTAAGTTACTAGAAAAAGAGCACTCTTTTGTTTTTTTTTATGATTGCAGGACAACATTTGAGGAATTAAAGAAGAGGCTGGTCAAAGAACCAATCATTGGTGCCCCCAACTGGGAGCAACCATTCGAGCTCATGTGCGATGCTAGTGACTATGCAGTGGGGGCAGTGTTGGGCCAGCGGAAGGACAAGTTGATGCATCCAATCTGCTATGCTAGTAGAACACTGAGCGGATCCTAGCTAAATCACATAGTGACGAAAAAGGAGATGCTGGTTGTAGTGTTTACTTTTGACAAGTTCAGGTCCTATCTTATAGGATCCAAGGTAATTGTATACAATGACCATGCAACACTTAGATATCTAATTGAAAAGAAGGACTCTAAGCCGTGCCTAAATCATTGGGTACTACTACTGCAAGAGTTCAATCTTGAAATTCGTGACCGCAAGGGCACTCAAAATCAAGTCGCTGATCATTTATCACGACTTGAAGGAGGTGAAAATGTTATAGAAAGTGAAGAAATCCTGGAAACCTTTCTAGACTAGCAGCTGCTCGCTACCACTCTTGTTGAAGCGCCATGGTATGCAGATTACGATAATTACCTTGCCAGTGGTATAGTTCCTCACGACCTGTCATCGGTCCAGAGGAACAGATTCTTTTGTGAAAGCCAATTGTACTATTGGGATGAACCCTACTTGTTTAGAATTTGCCTTGATAACATGATTCGGAGATGCGTCCCCGAGATCGAGCAATCTTCTGTCTTGTAGGCTTGTCACGCTTCGGCATATGGTGGTCATTTTGGAGGAATCCGGACAGCAGCTAAGGTACTTGAGGCCGGGTTTTTTTGGCCAACAGTGTTTAAAAATTCGCACTTGTGGGTAAAAGGGTGTAATGAATGTCAACACACCGAGAGCATCTCCCGGCACCACGAGATGCCCATGAACCCAATCTAAGAGGTGGAAGTATTTGATGTCTGAGATAGATTTCATGGGTCCCTTCGTCAGCTCATATAGTAATAAGTATATTCTTGTTGCTTTAGATTATGTGTCCAAATGGGTGGAAGCTGTAGCATTACCCACCAATGATGCTAAGGTGGTGGTTGGGTTTCTCAAGAAAAACATATTCACTCGTTTTGGGACACCGCAATCATAAGCGACGGGGGCACTCACTTTTGTAATCGGGCATTTGAAAATTTGCTGGCAAAATATGATGTGCGGCATAAGATGGCTGCTCCATATCACCCGCAAACCAGTGGATAGGTTGAAGTATCCAATAGGGAAATAAAGAGTGTACTAACAAAAACAGTGAACGCCACAAGGACTGACTGGTCAAGGAATCTCGATGATGCGCTATGGGCCTATAGGACAGCTTTTAAGACACCAATCGGCATGTCACCATATATGTTGGTGTTTGGGAAGGCATGTCACTTACCCGTTGAATTGGAACATAAAGCATGGTGGGCACTTAAACAACTAAATCTGAACTTGGAAGATGCAGGCAAAACAAAAGTCACTGATGAGTTAGAAGAGTTCCAATATTTGGCTTTTGAGAGCACGAGGTTATATAAGGAGAGGATGAAGCGACTACATGACCAAAACGTCATAGAGCGTAACTTTAAATCTGGGGACAAGGTATTACTCTATAACTCAAGACTACGATTATTCCAGGGCAAACTGAAATCAAGGGGGTCTGGCCCATTTCGGGTGGTTGAAGGGTTACCATCTGGAGCTGTGGAAGTAGGTACTGAAGATGGCTCTCGCTCTTTCAGAGTCAATGGACAGCGGTTAAAATTGTACGTGGGCATGGACGAGTCCAAAAAGAAGCCTGAATTGTACTTGAACGATCCACAAAGGTTGATCGAGCCTTAAATACGCTAAGTTGAGTCGTGCCGCGACGTTAAATCAAGCGCTACGTGGGAGGCAACCCAGAAAATTGTTGTACTTGTAATCTGATAGTTTAGTCTATATAAAAATAAAAAAAAATTGCTGCTGGCAGGCATAAGAATTAGAGGAGGCACTCTACCGCGGTTCCACCGCGACCGCGGTGAAACTGCGGCCAAGCGCCCTCTCTGAAGTTGATCCATCGCGGTTAGACCACGACCGCGGTGGATTAAGGTCTTTGAACCCCACTGCTCGCAGTTCCACCGTGACCGCAGTGAAACCACGACGGGCCCAGGTAAGTCAGCTTTAAATATTTTTTTTAATTCCCCTCCCCCCTTATAACCAATCCTAAAATAACCTTCCCCTCTCTCTCACTTTCTTCCCATCTAGCTTCCCCTTTTCCTTCCCCCTCTATTTTCTCTCTACCAAACCTCCCACTCTCTCTCTTTTTCTCTCATCATCTTCTTCCTTCACTTCCCCCTCAATCCTCCTCCATCGCCACCTTCACTCTTGCACATTCATCAAGTAAGTATTTTCTTCTCTTTTCTCTATTTATTTCTAGTAGGTAGTGTAATTTAGCTTAATTTGTAGTTGTTAATTAAACCCTATCTAGGCTTAGTGTAAAACATGAATTTGTGCCCTATTATTATTGCTATAGTTGTATATGTGATGTTTGTGATGCTTGTTGCTAGAATTGGTTGGGTCTCCTAATTTATTTAATTGTGATGATAAATTGGCAGTATGGAGACCCATAAACATGTTTCTCTATTGTAAATTTAAAATTTGAGCCATGGGTTGGCATTGTGTTATATAATTTTATAGTATGTTATGCCTAAGCTTGGTTGGGTTGTTGTAATTTTGGAGGTTGTGTAATTGTGTGGGGTGGTGTTGTCATGAATGAACGAAATGTACATGGTGGCTATGTAAATATAATTAACATGGAAAAGAGTAAGTGTGGGGTGAATTAGGCAGGAATTGGTGAAAAAATTGAAAATAAATGTGGGGGTGTAGGAGTCATGGTATGATGGCATTGAAGGAGTAAGTTTGTAGTCAGCGGGTGATGAAGTCTGAGTAACCATCCAACTAACTACTGTGACGAACATATTTTTTTATATAGTGTGCTTCTTATGTGCAGGACTATGGCACCAAAACGATCGAGGCAAGCAGCCGAACCATCTAGGCAACCAACCTATAATGCATCCCGATTTACTTCAGAAGTGGCTGAGAGTGACTTCCATGCCAAGGCCACAAAGGCCTTTCTGCAATAAATTCTGATTGATCGAATGGCCCTTCGTGCAGAGAAGCCCGACATGTATAAGGAGATACGACGCAGAGACATGGAGTTCTTGTTTTAGGACCCACCATCTGTCAACAAAGTGTTAGTGCGTGAGTTCTATGCTAACGTCACCTTCCATATGGCTAGAGATGTGTTTGTTCGAGGTAAGTATGTCTATGCCAAGGTGCCTAGTATCAGGCAGGTGTTGTGATTGCCCCCATATAGTAGTGACATGGACTATTACCACGATAGGCCATGTGTCACTTGGAACATCATGATTGAAGCTTTGTGCGTAGGTGGACGTCCTCTTTGGATAAAGGACCAAATCACACTTAATTCCACCTCTTTCATGCACTTAGCCAAATGTTGGTTCACTATTGTCTGCAACCGGTTCCTCCCCTCAAGTAACACTACAAATGTGAATTTCAACAGGGCAGTGTTGACTTGGTGTTTTGTCACCCAAAAAGATTTTGACGTTGCCCGAATAATTAGTGATGAAATGATACTTTGGAGTCCTCTAAAGTCAAAGGGATTCTATTTCCCTTCCTTGGTCATTACTCTTTGCCTAAATTACCATACACCCACATTACCAATTGATGGCGACTTGCCACAGAAAGCACCATTTAAAGCTTCAGGTATTCGGGTGGGACGAGGTAATGACCCAATTGATATTGATGATGATGATGATCCAGTCCCGGTTGTCCAGTCCAGGAGGTCCACAGACACTGCAGGTCCATCTAGGCACGCTCATTATGGATCTATCCTTTCACGTTTCCAGTCCACGAGACCTATGTTTAGGTCTTTGGAAGAAGAAATGGCGGATCTATGCACTTTAGTGGACGACTTCCACACTCGCATGGATGCGATTTCTTAGAGATAGTCCAGGTCTGAGAGTTGCTTTATGGCTTGGTTCAGAGCATTGGGTCGAGCATGAAACGTCGACCTCGCCACAGTCTCCGACTCTGATTGAGTCTCAAGGAAGTTTTCTAACCCTTCTATGCTTTAAATTGTTTATATGACATGGGGACATGCCATGATTTTAAGTGTGGGGTGGGAGACTTACTCTATTTTGTATGTTGTAAATTGTATAATTATGTAGAATATAATTTAATTGTATATAATATTAGCTGGCTCGGCCCGACGATGGATACTTGTCGACGGGTTTCTTGAGGATAGAAGTCAGAATGAAAAAAAAATTAAAAACCATGAAAACCCAAAAACAATAGTAGAGGACTTCACCTGATGACAGACTACTTGACTCTTGAGGGAAGTAGTCCATGTAGATTTTTTTGCTTTATTTTTTTTCTTTTTCTTAGGTAGTGTATTATCTCCCCCTTGGTTTTTCTTTTGACCACGATTCTTTTCCAAGGGTTTCTATTGAAGCCGGTTAGGTAGATTTTTCTTTTTTCTAGTTTAGGTTTAAATGGGTGAAGGTTAATATCTTATCCCGAGTATACATATTTTCAAAACTAAAAGAAACTTGAGAGTGTATTATCTAAGCTTGATTGTAGATTCTAAGATATGCCTTAAGCTGCACAATGTGGCTTGCTTGAACACTTGTATGACTTTGTTGATGAACCAGTTCAGAATGAGTTGCATGCTAAGTGTGTGTGAGGTTTTTACCTGCATTATGTGTTTACACATGATACCTAGAACTTGGCCTCTGTGTGTGCGAAGCGAAATAGAATTCATTTAGTTATAGAGATGATAGAGGCATTTCTTTGTGAAACCCCGTAAAAAAAACTGTGAATCCACCTGTACATAATATCATAATTAACCCCTTTGAGCCTTAAGCCTGTTCTTTGATAACCCTATAATGTTCACAAAATATATGTTGTACATTGTTGCACCTTACCTCCTAGAAGCACTCGAATTCTAATGAATATGCAAAAGTAAAAGTGTGGGGTGAGAAATAAGTGAAAAAAGGAAAATCAAGAATGAATGGTAGAGTTGGTGAACTGGCATTCGTACAGTGAATGTTCTATTCTTAAAAAAAAATAGAAATGAATGAAGCCAGTTGCACCCAAAAGAAAAGTGGGATTATAAG